>SEYY01003149.1:22500-32500 GCA_009176605.1 Armadillidium nasatum | reverse complement strand
CTCTTTCCTCTTCTGAGTTCATCCGATCACATTCTTATCTCCGCTTCTTGTTCTGTGTCTTCAAGTCTTCCTCAAGAACGGTCCCCGCCTTCGGCGAGAAGACTTTTCTAGCACTTCGGTGCTGCTAACAGGTCTGACTTGCGGTTGTACTTCACTGATTTCTCAAGGAATGATTACTGCTTCCGTGGAAATGGTTCCTCGGAATTTGCTGAGCGCATAACCGAGGTGATTCAATCTAGCATGGAGGCGAGCATTCCGTATTCTTTTATTTCATCTAAACCTAAAAAACTTTCGTTTAACTCTGCTTGTTCTCGTGCTATCCGACGCAGGGATGCTGCATTCCGGGTTTACCGTCGTCTTCAAGTCTCAGAAACTCGTTCAACTTATATTTCATCCCGGAATCGTGCAAAATCTATTCTTCGTGATACCAAAAACTTTTCTCAGCCCCAAATGCAATAATCTTTCTGGTTCCTCTTCCTCTCGCTCTTTCTGGCATTTTGAGAAAAATGTCAAACCTAACTTTTCTTCTTCCCCTTCCCATCCTCTATTATCTTCTGATAGTACAACTGCAGTTTTACCTTCTACTAAAGCTGAACTCTTTTCTCAAACTTTTGACTCTAGCTCTACCTTAGACGAATCCTGAGAAATTCCTTCTCCTTCAACACTCTCCAACTCATTCATGACTAATATTGTAATTTCTGCACTCTCTGAGCAATAAGAAGGCGTATGGTCTTGATAGTGTCCTTCCTTCGGTTCTCAAAATTTGTGCTTCTGAGTTTGCCCCCTGTCTTGGTAAATTATTTCTTCTTTGCCTTTCTACTTAGTCCTTTCCTTCTTGCTGGAAGCTTGCGCACATTCAGCCTGTGCCGAAGAAGTGGGAACCCTCTGAACCCTCTAACTATCGTTCCATTTCTTTAACCTCAGTTCTTTATGAAGTTTTCAAATCTATCCTTAGCAGGAAGATTTTATAGACGCCTCAGTTCTTCTAATTTTATCTCTGATCGTAAGTATATCTTTCGTAAAGAAAGATCTTTATCTTCTTTCAAACTCTTGGTCCTCCGCTCTTCGGGGTTTTGGTGAATCCTTCACTGTGGAGCTAGACATATCGAAATCCTTTGATAGAGTCAGACACAAAACTTTGATTTCCAGACTTCCCTCTTTCGAAATCTATCTTTCTCTCTGAGACCTTCTTTCTGATTTCCTTTCTGGTCGTTCTGTAGCAGCTGTTGTAGACGGAGACCATTCTTCTTTTAAACCTATAAATAGTGGTGTTCCTCAGGGGTATATCCTATCTCCAACTCTTTTTCTACTTTTCATTAATGACCTCTCTATTACTTCACCTATCCACTCCTATGCTTATGACTCCACCCTTCATTACTTCTTTCACTTTGAAAGACGCCTCTCCCAGCAGCAGTTAATTGACACAAAAAAGATGGCTTTGGAGCAACTTGCCTCCGATCTTTCTCTTATTTCAAATTGGGGAAGAAAAAACATGGTAGTTTTCAATGCTTCAAAAACTCAATTCCTCCATCTTTCTACTCAGCACAACCTTCCACAAAACTATGACATCTTTTCCGAAAACACTCGACTCAAACCTTCACATGTACCCAGTTTTTCATTGTGTTTTTTTTTTCTCGTGATCTTTCTTTGAAGGATTACATTACTTCCCTTTACTAAACAAGCTTCTAAGAGGTTGAGTGTTCTGAGGCGCCTTCGTGATCTTTTTGTGCCACCTCAGTTTCTTGTTCTTTTTAGGGGTGTCGTTCAGACGTACATCTGGGGTGGTACCACACATACAGCTCTCCTCGAAAAAGTGGAGTCTAGGGCTTTTCATCTTGTAAACTCTTTTGCTCTTACTAAATCTCTTCTATATCTTTCTGCTCGCCGAATTGTTGCGTCACTCTCTTTATACTATCGTTATTGCAACTATCGCTTCTGAACTCTCCCATCTCATACCTCTTCCATTCAGGTTGGCTCGTGAAACACACCTTTCTACACAGTGTCATCCTTCTTCTGTCCAACTGTCTGACCCTAGAATTAACCACTATGCTCAATCTTACATGTACTCTACTGGTAAAGTCTGGAACACATTCCGTTTATGTTTTAACAAGTTCCTTTGAGTTGAACACATTTAAAAGACGTGTATCAGTACATGTCCGTCATTAACGACTAGATTTCCGATATTTCCCCAACGCTGGTGGAAATCGGTAAACCTTGGCTTTCGCTATATATATATATATATATATATATATATATATATATATATATATATATATATATATATATATATATATATATATATATATATATATATATATATATATATATATATATATATATATATATATATATAATAACAAGATAATTTAGTCAAGCTTTTGGACTTCCATGGATTCCATTTTTGTTTACAAGATTAAAAAAGATTTATTTATATATTATTACTTTCTAGGAAAAAAAAGGTAAAAAGGTTTATTATTGTTCCTGAAAAACAAATACTAAATTAGAGAAATCCAACAGCGTAAAATCATTGAAAATTTAATAAGGATTTTATTGTCCTGTTTTACGAAGGCTTTTAAGTTAATTTTATGCTACAATCAAAGCTAAAGGCATGAAAATGACTTTCGCTACAGAGTTTCTCTTTTAAGAACCTTGTAATTAGGAAGAAAAAATGTAACAATTTCATATTACTTGATCCTTTGAAATTAGTGGCACAAACGGTAGAGTAATTGGTTCACGTGCTTGAGGGCGTTGGTTCGATCCCACTTGGGGATTCTAGGTATATACTACCTAGAAAAGTTCCCCTCTTCGAATGTCCGTGATATATGAACTTTCTATAAAAAAAAAAAAAAAAAAAAAATTAAAAATTAATAATTTTCGGATAAACAACATTAAAATTCCTAAAAGATATAATAAGTTTAATAATTTATATGAACATTTAAAAATAATGAAAAAAATAACTTCGGATTGTATGAATGTATTTTCAGTATTTCGAAAATTGTATTTGTAGAAAATGAATATTTAATTTCACTCATTTGTATATAATTACTGATGCTGATAATTTACTACGAAAAACAATCAGAAGCATTTGCTTAATGAGAATCAACCTTCCGATACTTCCTTGACTGCGGAAGGAGTTTATTGAACTTCATACATCAAATAATGGTCAGAAAAAAGGAAAAAAAAAATCCTAACATAAAATCCCACACCGATTTAACTTATAGGATACAAGAAAACATGTTTGCCTTCTCATTTATCTATTATAACAGGATAAATGACGTGGTTAACCTTGGATAGCGAGTAGTGATCGATTCCGGAACCTCTCACTTTCTGGTCTGAAACGAAACCGGCTGTGTAGGACACCTTGTAGGAGGAAGTGATTATATAATTA
Organism: Armadillidium nasatum; assembly: GCA_009176605.1. Taxonomy (NCBI): domain Eukaryota; kingdom Metazoa; phylum Arthropoda; class Malacostraca; order Isopoda; family Armadillidiidae; genus Armadillidium; species Armadillidium nasatum. Next base: position 29,112 of record SEYY01003149.1, on the reverse strand, counting down.
TGAGCAAAGGATAATGTTTTTGAGAAATGAAGAAGGTCTAAATCATAGAAAGTGACAATAGATAGATAGATAGATAGATAGACAGATAGATAGATTGATAGATAGATAGATAGATAGATAGATAGATAGATAGATTAGATAGATAGATAGATAGATAGATAGATAGATAGATAGATAGATAGATAGATAGATAGATAGATAGATAGATAGATAGATAGATAGATAGATAGATAGATAGATAGATAGATAGATAGATAGATAGATAGATAGATAGATAGATAGATAGAGAGAGAGAGAGAGAGAGAGAGAGAGAGAGAGAGAGAGAGAGAGAGAGAGAGAGAGAGAGAGAGAGAGAGAGAGAGAGAGAGAGAGAGAAGAGGAACTATTTCTTTCTTAAGAAACAAATACTGAAATTTCTTGGAAAAAACATTTTTCCAGTCATTAAATTTCGGTTTTATATGGCTCTAAAATTTATATATGATAATATTACGTATAATTTTCTTTTCTCTATTGTTAGCTTAGAAGATGAAAAGAAATCAGAAACCTTTCAAAAACATGATTCCTACAGAATACTGAAAGATATATATATATATATATATATATATATATATATATATATATATATATATATATATATATATATATATATATATATATATATATATATATATATATATATATATATATATATATATATATATATATATATATATATATATATAAGCAAATAAATATGTAATTTAAAAATCAATGTAATTTTTTTTTTTTTTTTTTTTTATAAAATTGGGTAAGAGATACTTCATTCATTTTTATAATTGTAAAACAGTTATTGATTTTTTTTTTTTTTTAAACTCTTAAATTCTGCTTTTAAATATTCGGTGCTGAAATTTAATTTCCGACCTTAGGTGACGTAAGTTTTTATGGGAGATGGGGAGAGTCGTTGCCTAGCTGAGCAAAATGACCTGATTTAATTAAAATAAAAGTTTTTGGGAACTGTTCTTTTTTTTTCTTTCTTTTTTTTATCAGAAATGTGGAGTCGGTTTTAAGAATCAGACAATGGTTCGGATTCCGTATCCTGTCCCTAGAGGGTTTTCATCGTTTCAATTCTGATTCCATTCAACCGAAATATTCCGACCCCATCATTCAGGTAACTGACCTTTGGTTTTTGTTAATAGTTCTTCCATGGTATCTTAATTTCTCTTTAGTTTTAACTATAAAGTATTAAAAGTATTAAGGTAAAACGCTTTACCTTTATGTTAAGAAGTTTAACCTTTCAATTAACATGTTTATTCTTTATAAACAATAAAATATCTTAAATGAGTTCTTTTTTATCCTAACAATGACAGCATTAAAAACTTATCTGAAAATAAATGTTATTTAAATACCTTTAAATTGCCTGTAAATATAAAAAACCGTTGCAAGCAAAGTTAAAATATTATTCAACCAATTATAAATACCATTGTAACTTAAATTAAATTACCATTGCAACCCAAAGTAAAATAACCATTGCATCCGAAGTTAAAATAATATTGAAACCATTATAAAATACCATTCCAACCAAAGCTAAAACACCTGGTGGCCAAAACAAAAATATCATAGCAACCAAAGTTAAAATATCTCCTCAACCAAAGGAAAATAACATTACAACCAAAAGTAAAATGCCAAATTTAACGAAGTTAAAATACCGTTGGAACCAAAATTAAAATACTTGTAACCAAAAGTATTTTACCATTGCAACCAAACTTAAAATACCACTGCAGCCAAACTTATAATGCCACTACAACCAAAATTAAAATACATGCAATCAAACTTAAAATACCACTGCAGCCAAACCTAAAATACCACTACAACCAAAATTAAAATACTTGCAACTAAAAGTATTATACCATTGCAATCAAACTTAAAATACCACTGCAACCAAAACGAAAATACCATTACAAGAAAATGCAAAATACCATTCCAACCAAAGCAACAGAATTAAAAGATAACAACACCGAACAATCAAAACAGGAAGCCCCTAAGTATTAGCTAGAACAGGAGACGCAAATTCTATAATAAGAATAAGTGATAAAAACGAACGCCTTCGAGGATAAAATTAGTGGCTTAGTTCATAAGCACATGCGTGATGAATTTATATTTGGATAACCTTAACAAAATGTCCCTGAACGAATGCTTTATAACTATGCTCAGAATTAATGAACCAATAAAAAAAAAATCAAGATAAAAACTTAGGAACCAAAAACCATTGCAAATAAATAGATAGGTAGATAAATTCTCGTATATAGAAAGTTGGAAACAGATTGGATAGATAATTAGGTATTAAGATATAAATAGAGAGATAGTACCAGAGAGGTAGAGAGATAGTAAGATAGGTAGAAAGACAGATAGATAGATAATCAGACAGATAGACAGATAGATAGAAAAATAGATAGATAACATACAGATAGGTAGATAGATAAATAGATAGATAGATAAATAGATGATAGATAGATAGATAGATAGATAGATAGATAGATAGATAGATAGATAGATAGATAGATAGATAGATAGATAGAAAAATGGATAGATAGATAGACAGATAGATAGATATAAAAATAGATAGATAGTTAAACAGATTGATAGATAGAAGTAGAAAAGATAGGAGAGATAGAGAAAAACAATTTTATTAGTGTTTGAATCATAGTTTTTTAAATAAATAAGTTTTTATTTACATAAAAAAATGAGAAAATAATTAGAAAGTTGTCAAAATAATCAATGAAGGATATCCCAAAATGAAGAATTTACAAAAATTGTTATATATCAAATTAATAATTAACAATATATATATATATATATATATATATATATATATATATATATATATATATATATATATATATATATATATATATATATATATATATATATATATATATATATATATATATATATTATTTCTCCCATTTGATTTATTAATATGATGTAGTTCATATTGATATGAACTACAGCAGTACTGATGCTGATACTACCACTACTACTACTACTACTACTACTACTACTAATAATAATAATAATAATAATAATAATAATAATAAAAATAATATAACTCTTAGAAATGGGAATCTACTTCCTCTATGGAATGGGAACGGACACGGATTTCTTTTGAAATTCCCGGTCACACCCACCCGACCAATTCAATCACATTTAAAGGAAATTGCATATTTGAATCTGAAGATAACTTAAAGTAATAATAATAATAATAATAATAATAATAATAATAATAATAATAATAATAATAATAATAATAATAATAATAATAATATAATAATAATAATAATAATAATAATAATAATAATAATAATAATAATAATAATAATAATAATAATAATAATAATAATAATAATAATAATAACAATAATAATAATTATATAAAATGGGAAAAAATTTCTGTGTAGAGGTTTAACTGCAGAAAATAATTAAGTCATTATATTAATTACTAGAAAACAGTATAGAGAGAAAGGAGAAGACTGAAATAGTTAAACTCCTATTTTGAGAAAGGGAAAAGATGGGGATGGGGATGGTCGAGGTGGAGGTGGAGGTGGTCTTAATCTCTCAAAATCATTTTAATTTTAACTTCTCCCTCAACATTCAATGTAGTTGTAATGAAATTCTGAAGTCAGCACATATTTGCAGGGATTCTTAAATTTTCGAGATGGTTAGAAGGAGTTTCAGAACAACACTTCTAATTCCATCTCCAATATCAGAAGCATGTTTCTAAATTGGCTCTTTTTGCTTGAATCAAAGAAGTCAAACGGTATTGGGATTAAGAACTACGTTTGAGATGTTATAAATATCTGTGATGGTTTGACCATATAAAACTGATAACAAATAGCACTCTTCTCTCTGCTTGCGCGTATGTTTCATTCTTTGGTTGAAGTGTTATTTCTGCTTTTCAAAGCCACAGAAAGAGTGCATTTGAATCAGGGATTTTGAGATCTATTACAGCTTATATTTTTCAACATGTACTGAAGTATTTCCAGAGTAATGAAAGGTATATTTCAAGGGGTGGTTAGCACAGAAACTATTCATTATAGACATTTTAATGTAACGAAGGCTACATTTAGGCCAATATGAAGCTGTTTTTGAGAGAATACATTAACATTAACAGCTATAAGATTGTAGTAAAAGTTACCAACAAGTAGGGAAATGATGCTCTTTTAGGGTCAAACAGAGGTCAAAAACTTCAAGAACTGGTTAAGATGACCCAATGTGAAGGCTCACTAATCTACTAATTCAAACAATTTTCACTTCGATTAGAATGAATTCGAGTTTGGATGATGAGTTTATTCAATTTTTAATGGATTACTATTATCTGGAGAAAAAAAAGGAAAAAAAATTTCTGAATAGCCTAATATTAATATTATATATATATATATATATATATATATATATATATATATATATATATATATATATATATATATATATATATATATATATATATATATATATTATATATATATATATATATATATATATATATATATATATATATATATATATATATATATATATATATATATATATATATATATATATATATATATATATATATATATATATATATATATATATATATATATATATATTTTTTTTTAAATATGAGTATGAAAATCGACGACAGGATTGGATCATATGAAGAGACTAAAAGCGAGGACGACAGGACTAGCCACCCGGCCTTGTGATTCTCTGCCAAAGGCTTGTAATAACTCTAGAACCAGCATTGGGAACCATAGCTCAGAGAAGCACAATCTTCTGGAGAGCTCTTGGAGAGATTGTTTAGAAGTTAGCTGGTAAACGATGCTGGTCCTACTGAAAGGGTGAAAACCCTACCTGAGAGTTTCTATAAGACTCATGGACCGGCATTGAGACCAACGACAGAAATACATGATCTTTTAGAGGACTCTGGGAGAACTTTTAAGAGCAGTTGGGGAAAGATGCTGGTTCCACTGACAGGGTAACAACCCTTCCTGGGAGAGGATGTATATATATATATATATATATATATATATATATATATATATATATATATATATATATATATATATATATATATATATATATATATATATATATATATATATATATATATATATAGTAGTAGTAGTAAACGACAAACGATTATTTCTCAGCTCTTCACTATTACCGTTTATATAATAATGAATAGGATAATAAATTCTTTTGTGCTCCTTTGAGTAAATAACAACTTTCGCACTTCAAATATCGTCCACATCGGCAATGCAATATCAACCAATAAAGGAATTTTGCACGTTGAGCTCAACACAAAGAGAAAAATACTCGTATATTGACGAATAAAATAAATAAATAGTGAATATAATTTTTTTTTTTTCATTCAGAATCAAATATTCAAATTTTCCTTTCTTGTATAATCTCTCTCTCTCTATCTCTCTCACACACACATACACACACACACACACACACACACACACACACATATACACATATATATATATATATATATATATATATATATATATATATATATATATATATATATATATATATATTTAAGTGTGGGGGACGGAGTATCTCAGATTAATGAGGCATATTTTATATTTTTTTGGATATTTTTTTTTCCACCGTTCCACTGCACAGATGTAACGGTATCTAAAAATAATACGTTTGAATCCATTTCAACTGGCTTCGGACAGTAAACTATATATATATATATATATATATATATATATATATATATATATATATATATATATATATATATATATATATATATATATATATATATATATATATATATATAAAGTTGGGATAGCTTCGTTCCTTGTGAACTTCAATCTAATCAGAAAGGTTAAAGCCAACACCAAGGGTCTTCACATATTATTTTATTACAATGTGAACGTTTCAAACCTTAACGCGGTCCGTCTTCAGCACAATCTAAATTCTAAAAATTTCTAATTTAAAATATATACCAAATATAAATTCATTAATTAAATATAAAATACTAAAATAATAATAATAATAATAATTGCAATAAAATAATAAAAATATAAGAATAATATTGATATTAAAATAACATAAACCAAAACCAAGACTAAAGGCAAAATTTTACAACACCAAGAAATATTAAAAATGGCTGGACTATTTTGGGAAAAAGGACTTCATCATTTTGTAAAAAGAACAGTAGAAGAAGCTTGATCATTTAAGGATGGGGAATGAGTTTTTATATATAAGGACTCCAATATCCTACGATCAAGAAAAGAAGACGAATGTCAGAGTATAGAGAAATGGGAAGAAGGAAAAGGATGGGTATCTCCATGGTCTCTTATGGTAGAGTGTTCCGGAGAAGAAAGAGGAAGGTCAGTTCTGAAGGAAACTCCTCTATGTTTATCAATCCTCACTTTTAATTGTAGACCAGATTGGCCTACATACACCCACGGTAAACATACACCTCATTATAGCTGGCACACTTAAATAAGTTAATTAATGAGGATCTGATAAACATATATATATATATATATATATATATATATATATATATATATATATATATATATATATATATATATATATATATATATATATATATATATATAT
>SEYY01003149.1:7500-12500 GCA_009176605.1 Armadillidium nasatum | reverse complement strand
AAACCATAGCTCCGAGAAACATGATTTTGTTTGGAGAGATCTTTGAGAAAGTGTTTAAAGGTTAGATGGAGAAGGTGCTTGTCACACAGAAAAGATGAAAACCCTTCCTGGCAGTTTAAATAAAACTCAAAGGCACTGGAACTGATCTTTTAAAGCACTCTAAGAGAGAACTTTTAAAAACAGATGGCGAAATATGCTGATCTCAATGACAGGATGAAAACGCTTCCAGAGAGAAGATGAAGATGGTGAAGATAATGAGGATGGATTGGATGTCATATTTTCTCATTTACGGATGAGGCTGCGGATGCGGATGCGGATGTTGAATTTTGGCGAAATGCGGACACGGATACGAATTATTATTATTATTATTATTATTATTATATTATTATTATTATTATTATTATTATTATTATTATTATTACTATTCTTCCTAGTACATGTAAAGTACATCGTTTTTAATTCATTTTAGAACTTATGTACCATTCAGTCACATCCAACGTCAATACTCAGATTAGATAAGTTGGTATCTTAATTACTTATATAATGATTATATAAATTTGTTTATTGATGCAATTATATAATAATATTTCGTTATATAATAATGATAATAATAATAATAATCATAATTATAATAATAGTTATAAATAATAATAATAATAATAATGATAATAATTATAGTTATAATAAAAATAATGATAATAATAATAATAGTAGTATTATAATAATAATAATAATAATAATAATAATAATAATAATAATAATAATAATAATAATAATAATAATAATAATAATAATAATACATCCCTCGCATGTGAAAGCTGTTATTATGCAAAGTACATCGTTTCTATTTCATTTTAGAACTTATGTACCATTCAGTCACATCCAACGTCAATACTCAGATTAGATAAGTTGGTATCTTAATTACTTATATAATGATTGTATAAATTTGTTTATTGATGCAATTATATAATAATATTTCGTTATATAATAATGATAATAATAATAATAATGATAATTAAAATAATAGTAATAAATAAATAATAATAATAATAATAATAATAATAATAATAATAATAATAATAATAATAATAATAATAATAATATATAATAAATAATAATAATAATAATAATATTAATAATAATAATAATAATAATAATAATAATAATAATAATAATAATAATAATAATAATACATCCCTCGCATGTGAAAGCTGTTATTATTATGTTTAACATATTATTTAATCACAGTACTTTTAACATATTAACTATTTTACTTTAGTTTGTTTGTCTGTTTGTTTGCTTGGGTGTTTGTCGTATGCATTTTAATTTCACGTCAGGAATATTTGATTAAATTGATAAATAATATTTATTGAATTAAAAATTTTTAAAATTTTTGTCACTTAATGCAAGGGGAATTTATGTATTATTATTATTATTACTATTATTAATAATAATAATAATATTAATATTATTATTAAACAAACAAAAATTATGAAATTTTTTACATTGAAAAGAAAATTAAAAAAAATAATAATATTTATAAAATAAAAAATTTTTTATTTCACGTAAAAAAAAAATTTATAAAGGAGCACCAAATTTTATTCATAAAAATATTTTATATTATTATTATTATTATTATTATTATTATTATTATTATTATTATTATTATTATTATTTATTATTATTATTATTATTATTATTATTATTATTATTATTATTATTATTATTATTATTATTATTATTATTATTATTATTATTATTATTATTATTATTATTATTATTATTATTATTATTATTATTATTGTTGTTGTTGTTATTAAAATAAAAAGTATTGTTTAATTGAGCGTAAAAAATGTATAAAAGAATAACAAATATATTCAGAAAAATAAAAATATTTTCCCTATTGTTATTCTTCTTATTATTATTATTATTATTATTATTATTATTATTATTATTATTATTATTATTATTATTATTATTACTATTATTATTATTATTATTATTATTATTATTATTATCCAACAAAATATGCAGAAACTAAACGGTTAAATTTAATTTAAGAAATTAAATTTTTTTTTTAAAATTTTATTTCCCTGTTTTTATCCCATCACATTAACAAAAATGCATACATGAACAAACCATATTAAATAATTATTAGTATTATTATTATTATTATTATTATTATTATTATTATTATTATTATTATTATTATTATTATTATTATTATTATTATTATTATTATTATTATTATTATTATTATATTATTATTATTATTATTATTATTATTATTATTATTTTTTTTAATATTGATTATTTTTATTATTATTATTTTTTTATTATTATTATTATTATTATTATTATTATTATTATTTTATTATCATTATTTTTATTATTATCATTATTATTATTACTCCAATTATAATAATTATTATTATATTATTATTATTATTATTATTATTATTATTATTATTATTATTATTATTATTATTATTATTATTATTATTATTATTATTATTATTATTATTATTATTATTATTATTATTATTATTATTATTATTATTACTATCATTATTATTTTATTATTATTATTATTATTATTAAAAAAAAACGAAGTGAAATAAAATAATTTGATTTATTATATAAGAATTTATAAAAACTTTTAAGATTAAATAATAATAATAATTTATTAATAATAAAATAAAAATAAATATAAATGTGCAAAATAAAGTCTGGATTATTTACTTATATAGTTTGGAGTTTAATAGAAATATCAGAACGCTGTAGTAATAAATTAATTAAATTATAAAAACACTTCGAACAAAACCAGTGAAGATGGACAAATTAATTAATTATGTTATATCGAAGCGGTGAAATGTGGTAATAGGAATTTCTTGTTAAACTAATGAGAAAATATAGTAATGAAGCTGTTTTATCTTAAACAGGCAGTCAAACTACCTATCTGGAATATATATATATATATATATATATATATATATATATATATATATATATATATATATATATATATATATATATATATATATATATATATATATATATATATATATATATATATATAATTTCTTGTTAAACTGATGAGAAAATATAGTAATGAAGCTGTTTTATCTTAAACAGGCAGTCAAACTACCTATCTGGATATATATATATATATATATATATATATATATATATATATATATTATATATATATATATATATATATATATATATATATATATATATATATATATATATATATATATATATATATTTCTTGTTAAACTATAAAAATATATATAGCTGTTTTATAAACAGGCATCAAATATATCTATATATATATATATATATATATATATATATATATATATATATATATATATATATATATATATATATATATATATATATATATATATATATATATATATATATATATATATATATATATATAATGTTAAGAATTATATATACTTACACTGTAAAATTTCGTTCTTGAATTCATATATAATCGACTTTTTTTTTTCTTTCTTTTTTTTTAGATGAGGGTGGGGGTGGGGCAGGATTGAAATTTCTTTTTTTTTTTAGATGAGGGGTGGGGGGTGGGGCAGAATTTGAAATTATTTGTTAAACAAAGGAATCATATGAAAACGATATACGAATAAATACCCTTATATAATAGTAGAAATTTTTATTTATAAAATAGATGAACAATGAGTACTGTTTTATTAGAATTTTGAAAAAACTATTTGACAAGTTTTCAATTTCAAGGTTGGAGTAAAGTAAGCTTGCAGTGTTAAGGAAACTATGTTATATTCTGAAAAGAGATTGTTAGTCTTCTAAAGGAGTTTTTTGATGCTTAATTAAAACAAAATGTAGAACTTGCATATTGAAACCTTTTACTATAGTGCTATATGTCATCTTTATGGTGAAACATCAAAATATTTGATTAGATATTATTTTTGTTCTTAATAAAAACGCATTTTTCTAAGATGCATCTTTTTAACTTTAAATCTGATGTAATAAGAGGGAGTTATCTTGAATGTTAAAAACAAGTTTTTGTGTAAACTATATATTTCCTTAAGCTGCTTGTATAAAATGTTTAATATCGCAAGTTTTTAACCAATGTTTATGACTTTTGTATCAGTTGCAATTGGTGTTTATAATAGTTTGAGACGTTAAGTGTCATTATGGATAGAGTTTGAGGAACTTTATTTAGTGTATAAATATTTTTCTGCTAAAAATTCTAATTTTAAATATTCTTTTGTATAATAATTTGTTTTAATTTTTAATCAGTCAAATTACATTTTTTCACACTATATACTAACGTGTATTGATGTATTTATAGATAATGCATTGCTCGACACATATGTAGGTGTACTAAGAAGTCGCGCTTTATATATATATATATATATATATATATATATATATATATATATATATATATATATATATATATATATATATATATATATATATATATATATATATATATATATATATATATATATATAGAAGAGGAGGCAATCAGCAAGTGTTCAGAGAATTTTTTTTTTTGCTTTGTAATCGAACTAGTTTACTTGCTTATATAAGACTAAATTCATTGTTTTATTTATCTATCTCTTAACTATATTGATTGACTTAAAGTTTTCAACTACCTAAATTTTAAAATAGATCACTCTATTATCTTAATTTCTTTTTGATTCGTCATTCTTATTGATTTTGATATTCACCATTACCATTAGTTTCCCTCTTTTCCTTGTTGCTGAGCTTATCTACAGGCTATTGACATAGGATAAGCTTATGCCCATGTTGTTGCTCTTACCAGTTTTCTCACTAGTGTTAGAGGTAATCCCAACATGCAATACATCTTTTTAGCTTTCGGTAATTGTTCTTATGCTATTAAGCTTTTTCCTCAACCGGATTTCTTAGATCATTATTTCAGTTTTGTATTCTGTTCTTACTTACATGTCTTTTGGAACGACATTCCGATTTTGGAGATG
>SEYY01003149.1:0-2500 GCA_009176605.1 Armadillidium nasatum | reverse complement strand
AAGTTATCTATTCAAGAATCACTGATATGGAATTTCCAAACTTATACTTTACCTAACCTAAGTTCTAACACTAAATTTATTTGTATTGTTTATTCAACTCTTCAGTCTTGTGACTTTGACAAATTTTTCCATAGCTTTCTAAACTGGAATGCATTTTTTCGTCTTCTCTTTTATCTGAGTGAGCTACCAGTAACTTTTCTTTAGTTCTGAAGATACAGCAGCTAGGACAGCTCTTTATTTTGTATTCATGATAGTTAAGGTAATGAATTCAACATACTAAACCACTTCTTATATTCTAACTTTTCGCCTTGCATAATTCATTTTAATCTTCGTTCGTCTGAACATTGCCTTATTTCTATGTGATGTTTTCTGTCTTCAAAAATTTTTGATGATTACTTCTCTCAAACTGATCGAACTTGCGACAGTTTTTTTTTTTTTTTTTTTTTTTTTGCAGTGATTAATGCTTCAGAGGGAGTTTTTCGAATTGTATAGAGCGTAGGGCACCAAGCGAGAATGTTCTCCTTTGTATAGAGATACACGTTTCGTTTTCTATCACTCTGACTCATAAACCTTAGTTTAATTCAGACCGTTATCGTATAATGTATCACGTGACAGAGATACAGTACTCAGGAATCGCCAAAATTTTCCAACTATGGAGAAACCTACTTCTACATTTGCGTGTATTAATCAATTCTTAGTGCCAAACGCATTTTTCTTTCGAAGAAATGAATTTAATTAATAAACTTTTGGTTTTTCTTCATCCCGCTCAAAATGGTGCTTACTGAAGTCGACTCCCCTAGCTTTAATTTTCGTCCTTCCCTTATTTTGTTTTTCGTGACTCCCCTATTTACTTGTTTTCCTTTCTTCTAAAACAACTCTGCACACAAAACTTCACTTCTAATATAGGACCTTTCTTTAGACGATTCCCCTTTTTTTCTACTCCATATTCGTTCGCCTCTAATTTGTAATTTCATCTTAAGACCTGAACTCCTGTTTAAACTTTATAATAAGAATACGCATGATGTAGCTGCTTGTCGAAGCTTCTATCAATCTTTAACATCCTGTTCATGAAAAGCAAATAATTTCTTTTTCTAGTAACATTCCTCGAAGTATTATTTTTTAAAATCTAAGCAAGCTTTAATGAAGCTAACTCTGACTAACTTTTTTGAATTTCTTCGTAGTTGTTCCAGTTGTTTTATCCATTCAGGAGTGCTGTCCGTCTTTGGGCTGAATACGCATTATATATGTGGGGTAATTCCATTCACACGTCTCTTCTTAAAAGGGTTTAGTTCAAGGCGCTTTGCCTTATCGATTCCTTTCTTCTTAGTCACTCTCTCCAGTTTTTGATTTATTGTATCGCTCACCTTATACCCTCTCTGTTAATTTTTTTTTTTTGTAGCAATTTTCCTCCTTTGAGGAGATCCCATGTTATGTGATTTTCCACATTTTCTCTTCTTTGGCCCCCAGGAGCTTATCTATATTCATTTCTTATTGCACTCTTTAATAGAATTCTAGGACGCACCCTTTTTTTATTTTCTCAATTTCCTCATTCTGAAATTCACGTTTTCAAGAGTCGTGTACAGAAACATAGCCTTTAATCTGGAATAACGAATTTCTTAGGTCTCTCTCTCTTCTCCATATATATATAATATATAATATATAATATATATATTATATATATAAGTAACTATACTATATAATCACTATATATAGAGAGAGAGAGAGAGAGAGAGAGAGAGAGAGAGAGAGGAGAGAGAGAGAGAGAGACAGAATGAGCACAGGAGAGAGGAGTGAGAGTTGAGAGAGAGAGAGAGAGAGAGAGAGAGAGAGAGAGAGAGAGAGAGAGTGAAGTATTGTACATGTGAATATAATTAAATTATATTTGTAGACCCAATGCACCGTGAAATTCAATCAACCTACGTAATAATTTTGTACGTGAGAATACACCGTTACGCCGCTTGACACGAACATAAATATTATTTCTCACATCTTAAAGAATTGTTTATTGTGTAAATAACGAAATACTTCAGCTTTTCTGCCACTATCATTTCCTTAGATAGGTAAATAACTAAATAGATAGAGATAGATACTTTGATGGAGTGTTAGATAGGTAAAAATTTCTCTCTTTTTCTCTCTCTCTATATATATATTAGTTATTTTGCATTGGTTACTATGGCAACGCAAGCACGTAACTCTCTTTCAGCAGCTCGGCTTTAAGAATGTTTATAGTCAAAGCAAAATCACTAAGCTTGCGCAAAAGCGAACGTCTGGTGCACATTCTGTTGGGAGTCTGTTATGTGCGCCTTTCTTTTCAGTGTACGTGTCTCTCAGACACCTCTCTTTAAAAAAATGGCTTGGGCAATTTTCCAATGAAAACTTGCAACATATAATGAAATGTCTTTTAGAATGGCTTTACTTGTAGCCGGGTGGCAATTACGGGGGTTACTTTAGAACGTCGAATATACTGTGGATTTTCTTACCCATTTAACAAATAATATAT
>SEYY01003147.1:22500-25000 GCA_009176605.1 Armadillidium nasatum | reverse complement strand
TATCACAAAGCCCCCCAGTCAGCGCGATCAAAATGCCAGAAAATATGCTTAAGGGCAGGGTGGAGCAGCTGGAGAGAAAGCATGAAAATTAAGAGTATTGCATTGTGGTCTGATTTACCAATAGGTGAGAAGAGAGAGTATTTATAGAGAGAAGGACTAGTAGTGAAGCATAAGTCAAGAGTGTTTAAGAATTGTTTAGGACGATTCGGAATATGTGTTGGTTCTTTAATCAGTTGCTCCAGATCGTTGAGAATGCTGAATGTTTGAGCTTCCTCCCCTCCTGGATCAGTATGACAGGAACCCAACCATTTAGTGTTGTGTACGTTGAAATCCCCTAAATGTGAAGATGTAACAGTCTCGTGAGAAGTAGCTAGATACTCAAAAATGGTATAAATATATAAATATATATATATATATATATATATATATATATATATATATATATATATTATATATATATATATATATATAATATATATATATATATATATATATATATATATATATATATATATATATATATATATATATATATATATATATATATATATATATATATATATATATATATATATATATATATATATAATATATATATATATATATATATATATATATATCAGAAGAAACAGGATTATCGTAGTGGTAGGAAGAAATATTTTATGCCAAAAAATATCGTAGTTAGGGGATTCAAGATTTACAAGACGTGTTACCTGAGTGTTATTGTTTACGTAGGCTCAAATTACACCCTTAGAACGGATAATGAAATAAGTTATAGTTGGATATATTTAAAAAGTTAGAGGAGTGATTCGTAGATATCTGGGGCTCAGACAAGAGCAAAACATTTGGATGAGAGTTAGAGAGGAGGTATTCCACAGATCCTAAATAAGAGCGTAAGCCATGGACATTGGTAAAATGTATATAGAACCGACAACTGCGCACACCCGCCATTCTACACACACAATCAAGATTAAATCAAACAAAGAAACAGACGGACAGCCAAACAAGCAAACAGCCAAACAAACAGATAAATAAACAATCAGACAAACAAAGACAGATAAACAAAAAAGCAAACATTAAAAAAAACAAAAGTAAAACTGAAGTAATATTTACATTAGAAACTTAAATTTTAAAACAGTAAAATGAACTTAAATTAAAAATTCAAACTTAAAATTAGTTTTAAGTAAGTTAAATCCTCAAAATATTTCATCAAACTCCAAAAAACGTTTGACTCTTAAAGAATGAAACTTAATAATAATAAAACCTGTATCAAGATAATAAAATTAAAAAGTTAAAACGAACTTATCTTTAAAAATGCCGATGATTTAGTAAGCTTACTGAATTATTAGTTGGTTAAAACACTTAAAACAGGAAAATGATTGAAAAATGAAGGAAAAAAAAAACAATTTCAATTAACACAAACACATGATAAATAAAAAAAAAAGTTAAAATTTCACTACGAGAGAGCACCAACAGCACATCCTCACTCGACAAAAACTATAACTATAACTATAATAACTATAACTATATACTATATATATATATATAATATATATATATATATATATATATATATATATATATATATACTATATATATATATATATATATATATATATATATATATATATATATATACATATATATATATATATATATATATATATATATATATATATATATATATATATATATATATATATATATATACTATATATATATATATATATATATATACATATATATATATATATATATATATATATATATATATATATTATATATATATATATATATATATATATATATATATATATATATATATATAATATTATATATATATATATATATATAATATATATATATATATATATATATATATATATATATATATATATATATATAATATATATATATATATATATATATATATATATATATATATATATATATATATATATATATATATATATATATATATATATATATATATATATATATATATATATATATATATATATATATATATATATATATTATATATATAAATATATATATATATATATATATATATATATATATATATATATATATATATCTTTTCCTCGGTGTTGGAAGCGCGAATATGTCCAACCGATCCCGAAAAAAGGTAGCCGCTCTGACCCTTCTAACTATCGACCTATAGCTTTCACTTGTGTTCTGTCTAAAATTTTTGAAACTCTCCTCAACTCTCATTTCCTACATTATTTGGAGTCTCATTCTTTTCTCTCAGATCACCGGTATGGCTTTCGATGCTCGAGGTCAACTGGTGACATACTTTCCAATCTTACTGACCTATGGTCTTCTGTTTATAGGGACTTCGGTTTGTCTTTTGTGGTGGCGCTTGACATATTCAAGGCTTTTGATTGGGTATAGCATGCGTCGCTGTTCTCTAAGTTCCCTTCCTTTGGGTTTTCTCCTTCTCTTCTCTAGTGTTCTCTCAGATCGTTACATTTCGGGA
>SEYY01003147.1:7500-10000 GCA_009176605.1 Armadillidium nasatum | reverse complement strand
TTGAATAAAATAGTCTTTTTAAACTATGACGTCACCCACTTCCACACTTAAATATTAAACTAATTCATATGTAGATAAGTTATATTATGATACTAATATTTTTATATACGACGTACCTTAATATCATCGATTGCTCCAGCTGTGTGATATCTCCTATTGTCAAGTCTATCAACTCGAGACAAGCGTCTTCGTCCGATTTCATCTTGATCAGACTCAAATTTTGAAGTCTCCCCTTCAGGTAAAGTTTCTTGAGTCTGACCCACGACACTTGTTACATGTCGAGTTTTAATAAGAGGAGGGTTTCTTGACTGGGGAACTGGTGGGCATCTTCGTAGAGTTCTGGGAGACGGTGGGGGGTAAGAAGTACCCTCTACTAGAGGGAGATAATTGCTTGTGCGTGGGAACCCTGAGAGAATTGGAAGTATCAGAAGATAAATTAGGCAAAGACTGGCCTGTAGTATATGGAGGAATAACACTGAGTGTATTTGGAGTTTTAGGAAAAGCGAGTCGCCGATCCTGTTTTGAGTTGACTGAATGCTGTCCTTCTAAAGACTTCGATCGCTGAATTTCTGCTTGATGACTACTAAAAGAATCTTCAGAAGACGCAGAGGATGCCCTTACATCGCTTAAATCAACGCTTGGTGGATGGTGACCTCCTGGAGAAGCGTATGACGAAGCTTCATTCAAATCCATTGAACCTGAATGTGAATGAGCAAGACTAGAAACCCTTGATGCTCTTGATGATCCTATTCTAGGAGACCTTGGCAAGTGATGAGGAACTTCATCCTCATATTCATAAATATACCTATCTCTAGAATGCTTAGCATCCTGAAATTGCTTTTTAGCAGCTGACAAAGCGTCTAAAAGGCCTTTTAGAACTTTGGGATCTCCAGACTGCAGGGTAAAGGCAGCTGCAGCAACTCCCCATTCGTTAACATTGATAAGACCGATTGTAGAAGAGTCTTTCAATTCGACCACAACCAGATAATCAATTCTATAAGGGGGGCGTATGATCTGAAATAATAATAATAATAAAATATTATTATTATTAGTAGTAGTAGTAGTAATATTATTATTTTAGTTTCTACATATTTTTGTATAAGTGAAAGTACAATAACAGACTATGAAATAATATTTCAGATAAATAGGTTGAATTTATTAATTATTATTATTATTATTATTATTATTATTATTATTATTATTATTATTATTATTAATAAAGCTCAAATATATTAATCTATGTTTTAATTATGCCTTCTACTAAAATATGACAAGAAAACGGAAAAAATTTTCCATTTTACGGCAAAAAAAAAAAAAAAAAAAAAAAAAAAAAAAAAAAAAAAAAAAAAAAAATAGAAAAACATTAAAATGAAACCTTTAATTTCTCCGCCTTCTTCTGTGTTATTTTTGTAACAAGGAGAAAATCGGTAAAGAGAAACACTTGAACATCGGCTTTAGAAGTGTGCGCGTCTTTCAATTTGAAATCTCCCTGGTAGAGAAGCCACCTCTGAATCTGAGGTGGACACCCGGGCATTGGCTGCAGGAGGTTCAAGTCCGAGTGTAATCGAACAGCGGAAGATAATTCGTCGTCCTTTGCGTCCTGTTATTTGAAGAATCATTTAAATTTAGTTTTAAATATGTTCAAGGGTAAAGGTAATTAAAAATATATACATTAAATATATAAAATAAATAAATAAAGAGAAGCTGTTAAAACTTGCTTACACACACACATATGCACACATTATATATATATATATATATATATATATATATATATATATATATATATATATATATATATATATATATATATGTGTGTATGTTAGTGTATGTGTGTAAATATGTGTGAATGTATGTAATGTGTGTATGTATGTATGTATGTATGTATGTATGTATGTATGTATGTATGTATGTATGTGTATGTATGTATGTATGTATGTATGTGTATGCATGTTTGTGTGTGTGATGCAAAGACTGACGATGCAAACTACCTTTCAGTAATTGGAAGATTGGAATTATCATAGAGAACCTTAATTTAAATATATCTGAATTATTAAATTTGAACTGCGATAGAGTTACTTTATATGGTTGCAGTTAGTTTAAAAAATTATTACTTTTTTTAATAATTATTTCATTATTAAAAAAAATCTATTAATCTATAAAGAAGTTTTTAAATGGAGTGAAAATTAAGTCTATTATTAAAAAGGATTTATTCCATATAAATTTTATTAGTGGAAAAAAATACATAAATAAATTGAGAATTCATATATTTATAAAGATCTTTTTTTTACCTTTTCGTATCTCACTGGTATTGCCCTATTCGAGCAGGGGAACTTTCTAGGAAGTTTCTTCCTGCAATCAATCTACTTTTGTTCCACTAAACTTATAAAAATCTATTCTGTGCATTTATTTTATCTTTAAAATGTGATATTTTCTTTCCTTAGAAAAGAAGAAATAAGAGAAGGAAAAGAATTTTTGAAAATTTGCAATTTCACTTGGA
>SEYY01003146.1:7500-20000 GCA_009176605.1 Armadillidium nasatum | reverse complement strand
TATATATATATATATATATATATATATATATATATATATATATATATATATATATATATATATTTATATATATTTTATAATAAAAGTGTGTTGATACACTATTATCATTTAGAAGAGCTGCAATCTTCGTGGAATAAAGCATTAGATTATCTGAATAATTTCCAATGAAATGTTGTACTATTTTTGTAACAAAACATTGATCAATTACTTCAACTGTGCCTGAGGTGGAAATCTTCTCCTCACTATATGCTCAAAAATTTCCAGTAACGGTTTAATGACGCTGAGGTCTAGCGGTTCTGTTGGACAGGAAAAATGTTTAATGAAATTCTGGTTCTCCACAAATAAACACTGAACCATTTTGCCTTTGTGTATGGGGGCATTATCATCCTAGAATATGGCAATAATATGTTGGACAAAGAAAAATCTTCATCGTTGAGAATGTTGAGATATTCATTCACAATTATCTGGCCATTGATGGCAATAATATGACAGACAGTATACGATCATATAGATGAGCATTCAATAACGGAACTGTCCTTATGCTTGATTATCAGAAGTAGGTAATTATGATCGCTCGCTACTTTTGAGGGTTCTCCAAATGCCATTGGGGTAAAGCTGGCTTATATAATGCAGACCGTACCGTATTATATAAGCCATCAATTGTCCAGGTTTTATGACCGTATCACTTCTTTCGCAGTTAAGCGTTGACTTTGGTTATGAAAAGTAGAATTAAAGCCCTTCCATGAATGCTAAATTTGAGGAACTCTAGTCTGACGGTTCTTATCAAAACTACTGAATAATTACTCTGATGTCACATATCGCAGTAGTTTAATGGAGTTCACTTCACTCTCGCTTTGTTAACTTTGGATAATGCACACTATTTCACTTCACCGATAATAATTTACCATATTTTGTGTCAGCTGCCATCACCGTCAAAAATGTCCCTCCTGACACTCCTTCTAATCGGGCAGCAACGATTTGCCCTCTTTGGCAGTCTGACAAGTCATACAGTTCAACCCCCATTTGTTTTAACTATCGTTCAACAAAGTTTTTGTTATTTTTTTTTTTTTTAACAGAACGCCACCCCTCACGGGCAGAGCCCTTTTCAAGGAGGGGGCACGCACACAAAGAGAAGATTCATTTAAAAATACACACTTAACGCACAGTCCTCAGGTGGGCGCAGACGGAAGCCTTAAAGAGTGGAAGATTAAATACAGGAGGAAAAATAGATGAAGGTAGAGAGTTCCACAGAATAGAGGTGGCTGGAAAGAAAGAGGTACCACAACGGGCTAGCCTGGGATTTCCTACGTCCACACAAAATTGGTGCGAAAGCAGGGCACCCCTTGTGCAACGAGGACGGCGTAATGGTGGAGGAATGCGAGAGGCCAATTCCCTTGAGCACCTGCCATTGTAGTACCTGTAGAAAAGAGATAGAGCGCCAACGTCACGTCGCAGAGACAGAGGGTCAAGAGAGTTTGAAATGTAGGGGACAGTTAATTAATCTTTTAGCTTTTGACTCAACCTCTATCCAGAAGAGAGGAGGAGCCGGAGCCCCCCCAAATGTGAGAACAGTACTCCATACAAGGGCGAATAAGAACCTTATACATTTGGAGTAACTGTTCAGAAGAAAAAAATTCTCACAGTCTGAACAGAACTCCCAGCTTCTTAGAGGCCGCTTTAGCAACCATTGTAATATGTGGTTTCCAAGATAGTTTGTTGTTTATGTTTAGACCAAGAATGTTAATGCTATTTACAGGTGAGACGGGAGAGCCATCGAAGAGGATAGGAAAGTTAGGAGGTGTTTTTGAGAGGAAGATGTGAAGAAGTTGAGTTTTTAAAGAGTTGAATTTCACAAGGTTGCTATGACCCCACCGGGAAATCCCATCCAGATCGGCAAGAATAGAATCGGAAAGTTGAAGACGAGAAGCAAGTCTAGAAGCAAAAGAGGGAGCAGATTTGAAATGAGTAGAATAATGTAGAGTTGAATCATCAACATAAGAGTGAACAGAGTTAGAAGTGCAGTGGAGAAGATCGTTAATGAAAAGTAAGAATAAGGTTGGAGATAAAACAGAACCCTGAGGAACACCACAGTTGACAGAAAAGGAGGAAGAGGTCACTCCATCTACAATTGTCGAAATGGAACGATCAGAGAGAAAACTAGACAATAGTAAGCAAAGAGAAGGAGGAAACTCAAAGGTGGGGAGCTTGGAGAGCAGTGACGCATGCCACACAGGGTCAAAAACCTTGGATATGTCAAGCGCCACCACACAAGACTCCCCGAAATCCCTAAGGGCAGAAGACCATAGATCAGTAAGATAGGAAAGTATGTCACCAGTTGACCTCGAGCGTCGAAAGCCATACTGGTGATCAGAAAGAAGAGAATGAGACTCCAAATGATCCAGGAAATGAGAGTTGAGAAGAGTTTCAAAAACTTTAGATAGAATACAGGTGAGAGCTATAGGTCAAAAGTTAGAAGGGTCAGAGCGACTACCTTTTTTTTTTCGGGATCGGTTGAGCAAATGCACGCTTCCAGCAATGAGGAAAAGTATTAGTATTAAGGCATAGAGAGTAGAGCTGAACGAGGACAGGCGCCAACTCGGAAGCACACTCCTCAGAACACGAGGGGGAATGCCATCCGGGCCACTGGCCTTCCTGACGTTCATAGATTTCAGGATCCCATGCACCTGATCATGAGTAATTACAGGCAGAGACATGGGACACCTGAGAGGAGAAGTAGGAGGAGGAGGGATGCCTGAATCGAGCAGGTTGGAATTAGATGAAAAAAGGAGGCCGAAGAGATTAGCCTTTTCAGAAGGAGGTATTAGCAACAGAACCATCAGAGCGAATAAGAGGAGGAAAGGCAGATTTACAGAAGTTGTTAGAGATATTTTTGACAAGAGGCCAGAAATTTTTATCAGTAGGAGAGCCATGGAGGTCAGCGCACTTCCTTTTTAATGAAAGTACGCTTAGTCCGTCGAAGAACATCCCTGCAACGATTCCGAGCTGAATGAAAATTAGCAAGAGTGATAGGAGAAGGAGAGTTTTTCCATTCACGATAAACACTGTCTCTCTCACGAAGGGCAAGAGAACAGCCGACATCGAACCATGGATTTTGAGGAGAAAAAGGATTTAGTTGAAGATGGAATGAATCTGCCCATCCCGTCAAGGATTACGGCCCCTACCTTTTCAGCAGAGACAGAAGCGTCCCCCGAGACAAAGCAAGATTCACTCCAATGATAGTTAGCAAAGAAGCGGCACATTGCCCCCCAATTAGCCCGATTAAAGTGCCAGAAAGTACGTTTAGGGCATGGTGGAGCTGTTGGAGAGAAAGCATTATAATTAAGAGTTATAAGATTATGGTCAGAGTTACCAATAGGAGGGAAAATGGTGTATTTATATCTAGAAGGAGTAGTGGTGAAGCATAAATCAAGTGTATTCAAGAATTGGTTAGGACGATCTGGAATGTGTGTGGGTTCCCTAATCAATTGCTCCAGATCGTTAAGAATGCTGAATGATTTGGCCTCCCTCCCACCTGTATCAGTATGAGAGGAGCCCAACCATTCAGTGTGGTGTACGTTGAAATCCCCTAAATAGTGGATTTCAGCATTTGGATCAGAAGAAGTGACAGTCTCGTGAGTAGTAGTAAGGTATTGAAAAATAACAGGAAAATCTGTTCCATTAGGGGAGCAGTAGCAGAAACACAAGATAATTGTAGTAGTAGGAAGACAGATTTTAAGCCATAAAACATCGAAATTAGGAGATTCTAGATTTACGAGACGTGCCACAGGAGTGTTAATGTTAATATAGGCACAGACTCCACCATTTAGACGGAAATTGTGAAAAAAGTTGTAGTTAGAGACATTAAGATTGCTAGAGAAGGAATTCCTGTCCAACTGGGTCTCAGACAGAAGCAAAAGGTTAGGAAGAGAGGTAGTGAGGTAGTGTTCAACAGACGCGAGATTAGATCGAAGGCCACGAGCGTTAGCAAATTCAAAATTATGCATTAAAAAAAAAAAACGTACACGTGCACACACAATCACGCAAGCACGCTCGCACGCACGTAACCCTACACTTAAACACGCACTCTCGCACGCACCCACGCACACACGCAAGCACACAATATAGTAAACTAAAATAATTAATATTAATATCATTAAAACTATTAAAATCAATATTAAAAATATTAAACCTGTAATTATTAAAACAGATTATGATGTAAATTTATGTTAAAGAAATTTAATTATTAGAACGGAGAAAATATATATTAAATTTAAAACGGTAAAATTTTACTTAGGTTAAAAATCATACTTATCTTGCATATGTCGAACTACACTGTCAATAAAAATATAATTAATTAAAAACACTTAAAAAAGAATTAAAACACTGAGCATTTGTTAATTTAAAATTATATAGCAAAGTAAATACTTTAAAAAGTAAAAAGTGTTATGCACTCAAATATAATTCTGGAAGACATAACACGTAAATACCAGTCGCACAGTACATACCTAGACAGCATTGTCAACATGAAAAATGTGTAATATTTAGCTATTTGCTCATATTATTTTGTCTATCTCACACGCACACACATACATACATACATACACACACACACACACACACATATATATATATATATATATATATATATATATATATATATATATATATATATATATATATATATATATATATATATATATATATTAAAAGGTTATAAATATCTGGGAACAATAATACAATAAATGATAAATAGATTATAAATTAAAATATAGAAACAAAAAATATTTAGAGATATCTGGCAACTCTTCTCAACGTAATTAAAAAAAAAATAAAATAAATAATTAAGGAAACTGTCACGCTTCTCAAAGGAATTTAAAAATAAATAAATAAATAAATATTTAGGGAAATCTGGCAACACTTCTTAATTAAAAACAATAAAAAATATAATTAAAGACATTTGAAAACTTATCAAAGTAATTTAAAAAATTTTCAAATATTTAGGTACATCTGGCAATTTTTCCAATGCAATAAAAAATAAAAAAACAACTCCTATCAATGTAATAAAACAAATAAAAAAAAATAAGAAGGGATATCTGATCTGGCAACTCTTATAAGGTAATTAAAAAAATAATAATTAGAGATATCTGGCAACTCTTCTCAACATAATTAGAAAAACGAAATAAATATTTTGGGGTAACTGGCAACTTTTCTCAACGTAATTAAGAAAAAAATAAAAAAATAATTGGGGACACCTGCCTAACTCTTCTCAACTTAATTAAAAAATTAAAAAATATAATTAAGGATATCTGGCAACTTTTCTCATCGTAGTTAAAAAAAATATTTAGGGATATCTAGCAACTCTTCTCAACGTAAATAAAAAATGTAAAAAAAAATATATTTAGGGATATCTGACAGCTCTTTCTCAACGTAATTAAAAAAAATATATATTTATATTTAGGGATATATGACAACTCTTCTCAAAGTAATTAAAAAAATTATTTAGGGATATCTCGCAATTCTTCTCAACGTAATTAAAAAAAATAAATAAATAATTAAAAAAAAAAAAAAAAAAAAAAAAAAAAAAAAAAAATATAAAAAAATATTTCGGGATTTTTGGCTCCTCTTCTCAGTGTAATTTTTTAAAAAAAATTAAAATAAATAAATAAATAAGTAAATAAAATAAAATAAAATAAAATAAAATAAATAAATATTGATATTAAAAGTGGGTTTCCGTTTCCGTAGTGTGTAAAAATCTAACGTAAATTTCCTTTAGAAGTCACGTATCAAACTCTACGGTTATAAACCTGTTCAGTATTGAAGGGAGATGATAAATGTTTGTTTTAAGATTTTTTTATAATTTTAATTTTATTAATATTATTTTTTGGTGCTGATTTTTACTGATTCTGAGCCTCACAAAACTCGATGTGAGGTTTTATTTGTGTTATCCAGTCCTGAAACTTTAAACAAAAGCCTGAAAAGAGGAAAGAACAGATGTGAAAAAAAAAAAAATATTTACCAATAAGATTCTTTGCTCCTCACATTCAAAAATCATTCTATTCTATTTCTATCTGACAATCCAACCAAAAATAGACAGCGTTCCATCATAGACAATAGCTAATGTACGACGTATCTAGCAAATGTAACCAACTTACTTAAATCATCAAACAAAATGGCGGATATTTCTAACAAACGAAATAGTCAATATTGATGATAAATAAACAAAACAAAAATTTTTTTTTATCATAATAAAACTGAAATATTTTTGCCCCTTCATAAATATTCATAAAACTGAAAAAATTGGCCTTCGATTTTCTAAATAATATAATAATAAAAATAATAAATAATAATAATAATAATAATAATAATAATAATAATAATAATAATAATAATAATAATAATAATAATAATAATAAATGTTCATATCTCTCTCTCTCTCTCTCTCTCTCTCTCTCTCTCTCTCTCTCTCTATCTATATATATATATATATATATATATATATATATATATATATATATATATATATATATATATATATATATATATATATATATATATATATATATATATATATATATATATATATATATATATATATATTTAGGGAGTTGAAGTCATATTAATATTAGGAAACTTTCATTATAGGATATAATGATTAATATACCTGCGTTTGACATCAAAGGATGCCAGAAATTTAGCGATTTCTGGCAATATATCAAATTAATGTAAGTTGGCAATAAAGGAAACTTTAAAGGAAGGAATTTGCTCTCTGTATTTCATTATTAAATATCTTTAATAAACTTTGATAAACGTCAACGCACACACACATGCACACAAACAGTTATAAAACGAATAAAATGTACAGCTAAGTAACGTTCCCCCAAAAGTTGAATCACAATTATTCGGAGGGGTGGAGGGGTGGTGGGTTGGTTGCCTATTGAGAATTTTAATCTATAATGTGTAAAATATAAAGCTAGACAACGTTTGTCCAACAGTTGATTCACAATTATTCGGAGGGGTGGAGGGGTGGTGGGGTGGTAGGTTGAATGCTTATTGAGAATTTTAATCTATAATGTGTAAAATGCAACGCTAGACAACGTTCCCTCAAAAGTTGAATCACAATTATTCGGAAGGGTGGAGGGGTGGAGAGGTGGAGGAGTTGGTTGCCTATTGAGAATTTTAAACTATAATGTGCAAATGTAAAGTTAGACAACGTTTGCCCAACAGTTGAATCACAATTATTCGAAGGGGTGGAGGTGTGGAGGAGTGTTGGGTTGGTTGCCTATTGAGAATTTCAATCTATAATGTGTAAAATGTAAAGCTAAACAACGTTTGTCCAACAGTTGACTCGAGGGGTGAGGAGGTGGAGGAGTTGAGTACATATTGAGAATTTTAATCTATAATGTGCACAATGTAAAGGTAGACAACGTTTGCCCAACAGTTAACACAATTATTCGGAAGAGTGGAAAAGTGGAGATATGGAGAGGTGGAGGGGTGGTGTGGTTGGTTGCCTTTTGAGAATTTTAATCTATAATGGGTAAATGTAAAACTAGATAACGTCTGCCCAACAGTTGACTCACAATTATTTGGAGGAATTGAGAGGTGGAGAAGTGAGAAGTGGAAGTGGAAGGATGCCTTTTGAGAATTTTAATCTATAATGTGTAAAATGTAAAGCTAGACAACGTTTGCCCAACAGTTGAAGTACTAATAAAATAATTCGTCTAATCATAAAAGCAAAGGGGGCGCAGTGAAGTGTATTTTATCATATATATTATTATTATTATTCCTTCACATTTTAATAAAAAATTTCCTCCATTTTATGCGGTTAAAATAATAATAAATATTTTAATTGTTATTATCATTATAAAAATGTTTATCATTATTTTTGCGGTGGCAATAAACCTACGGTATATATTTGGTAATTTCGGAGGACGAAGCCGAAGATGTTCATGCAACCTAAACCTTTGGGTTTAGGCGTTGCTTCAGCAATGCAGCTTGTCTATTATGAGTAAATTAAACCACAATGGCTGAACGCAAAATAATTCGTACAGTTACCCAAGAAATTGAGGACGAATACTATTTAGGGTTTTGAATCTAAAGGTAATAAAATGTATAAAAAGACAACGTTCACTTAAAGGTTGATTTCCGCATTTTAAGATTAAGTTTTTATATTTCAGAGAAATCTGGGTTGATTAAAAACTCTTTTTAAATGTGTCTTTTACGAATTTAGATCAGGCATTTTGTTAAATAAATTATAAGTTAACTTATTCTTGAAGTCTTCTCTATTTTTATTTATTTATATAAAAGTTCACATCTTACGGGCATTGCCCTATACTAAGAGAGGAATTTTTCAAGTATATATATATATATATATATATATATGTATATATATATATATATATATATATATATATATATATATATATATATATATATATATATATATATATATATATATATATATATATATATATATATATTGTGTGTATGTGTGTGTGTGTAGGTGTGTGTGTGTGTGAGTGGGATCGAACTGGACATCCTCAATCACGTGAGTTAATCACTCTACCGTTTGTGCCACGGTAGACAGTAACAAGGCTTCAATCAGACTATCATGTGTTACAGTCGTCTTTCCAATCATAATAATAATAATAATAATAATAATAATAATAATAATAATAATAATAATAATAATAATAATAATAATAATAATAATAATAATAATAATAATAATAATAATAATCTGAAAACAATATGAAAAAGAATGTCATTTTCTTTATTTCTTAATACAAGAATCATAACATATCTCAATGAGAAAAGTTACACCAATTTATACATTCTCCTTAATTTGATAATAAGGAAAATAATACTAATACTAATACTAATAAAAATAATAATAATATTAATAATAATAATAATAATAATAATAATAATAATAATAATAATAATAATAATAATAATAATAAAAAATAATAAATTTAATATTAAAAATTGTAATAATACTTTGAATTATATTAGTTACTTCTTTTTTATTGTTAAACTCTGGTGAGCACAGACCAGAGGCCTACTAACATTCCATGAGAGTTTGGGGTAAAATCGGGAACCTGGTTAGATTATGGGGCCGACATGTTCTGATACACGGTGTTTGAAGGTATGGAAGTCATAGGAAATTGGGAGAAAAGATAAATGGAGTGTGTTCCTGAATTTACCAGTAGAGGACATGTAAGATTCAGCATAGCAGTTAAGTCTGGGATCAGAGAGTTGAACAGAGAAAGGGTGAGACTGTGTAGAATGGCGTGTCTCACGAGCCCTTCTTAATGGAGGAGGAATGCAACGAGAGAGTTCAGAAGAGCAGTGTCCATTGAAATAGTGATAGTATAAAGAGACTGATGCAACAATTCGACGGGCAGAAAGAGATTGGAGAGAATTAATGAGAATAGGAGAGTTGATAAGACGAAAAACAGAAGTAATGTGATCTTTCCAAGAAAGATCACGAGAAAAAGAGACACCAAGAATATTAAGGAGAGATGAAGGTTTGAGTTGTGAAGAAGATATCGTAATTGTGTGGAAGATTGTATCGAGTAGAGAGATGGAAGAATTTATCTGTGGTGGCATTGAAAATGACCATGTTTTCTCTGCCTTAATTTGAAATATAAAATAGATTAGAGGTTAGTTGCTCCAAGACTACCTTCCTTGAGTCTACTAACTGCTGTTGGGAGGGGCACCTTTCAAATTGAGAAGAGTAATGAAGGGTAGATTCATCGGCAAAGGAGTGGATAAGAGATGAAGGAACAGATAAAAGTTTATTAATTAATGAAAAGCAAAAAAAAAAAAAAAGTGTTGGGGATAGGAAAGGACCCTGAGCAACACCACTATTAATAGATTTAAAGGAAGAACGGTGGCCGTCTGCAACAGCTGCTATAGAACGACCGGAAAGGAAATTAGAGAGAAGAATAGATACCGAAAGAGGGAAGTTTAGCAATCAAAGCTTTGTGCCAGATTCTATCGAAGGCTTTCGATATATCCAGCGCGACAGCAAAAGATTCACCGAAATGCCGAAGAGCGAAGGACCAAGAGTCAGAGAGAAGGGAAAGAAGATCTCAAGTAGAGCGCTTCTTACGAAAGCCATACTGGCGATCTGAGATATGATTAGAAGAATTGAGATGTTTCCAAATCTTCCTGTTGAAGATAGATTCAAAAACTTCAATTTATTTGAAATTATATTAAAATAATAATAATAATTTTATTTTAAAACTACAATGCGTCAAGATAGGAATAAAAACTCCATGATTATTATAACTACATTTACATAAAATTATAATAATAATTACTGCTTAATCGTTCTTTTTAATTATAAAGTAAATTCTGTAAATTTTAGTAAAAATAATTACACTGAAATAGTAATAATTCCTCGATTATTTTATATATTCATTTACATCGAAAAAATAATAATCTATTAAAATAATATCTAATGTACTGAATACTTAAATTTATAATTATAATTGCATAAAAATAATAATTTCTCCATAATCATAACTATATTTTATAAATGAAATGCTAATCGATGAATTATAATTATATAATAATAATAATTATTGTAATTATAATAATAATTATATAATAATAATAATATAATAATAATTATAATTATAAAATAATTATAATAATAATTATAATTATAATTATAATATTATAATAATAATAATAATAAAATCTTTGATCATTTATAATAAATATGTTTATAAAGAAGGAGTAATTATTGTTTAATAAATAATTATAAAGTGATTCCCTTATAATTATTATTTCATCAATTTCTGATCAGTTAATAATTATAAAGCGATTAAGTTATTACTAAGTAATTAAAATTATAAATAAAATTACATCGAAATAGTAATAATTCGTTGATCATATAATAATTACATTTAAATAAAAAGTAATAATCACTTACAATTTATAATTCTATCAATTACCGAGTACTTAAAAATTATTAATTAATAATTATTAGTTTAGTTAAAAATTATTATTTTCTATTGTTTTACATTATTTGATAATAACAATAATAATAATTACTCAATAATTATAACTATTGAAATTTTTAAATAATTAAAATTATAATATAATTACATCGAAATAGTAATAATTCTTTGATGATTTTAAGTGCATTAGAATCGAAAGAGTAATAATCGTTTAACAATTATTATTCCATCACTGAATAATTATAAAGTAATTAATTACTAAATAATTTATATAAAATTACCTTGGAATAGTAAGGATTCCTTGGTCATTGTAACTACATTAACATCGAAGGAGTAATAATCGCTTAATAATTATTATTCTATCAATTAATGATCACTGAATAATTATAAAATAATTAAGAAATTGCTTAATAAAATTATAAATAAAATTACATGGAGACAGTAATAATTCGTTAATCATTAAGGTAACTAAATCTATATCGAAAGAGTAATAATCGCTAAATCATTATTATTCCATCAATTACTGATCACTGAATAATTATAAAAAATTCAAAATTATTAAGAAGTGAATAATTATAATTATAAATAAAATTACATGGAGATAGTAATAATTCCATGATTATTATTATGATAAGTAAATTTAAATTAAAAGAGAAATAATCGTTACATCATTATTATTCCATCAATAACTGATCACTGAATAATTATAAAATTACAAAATAATTAAAGAAGTAAATAATAATAATTATAAATAAATTACATGGAGATAGTAAAAATTCCATGATTATTATGATAAGTAAATTTAAATGGAAAGAGTAATAATCGCTAAATCATTATCCTTGATGCACAAGAGATTTACCAATAAAATCGGACGAGAAAATATGTAAAATAATCATCATAGTTTTAAAGCTAATCAAATCCCACAGATAAGAATGGCGTCACGTTCAGGGATTTTGTTCGGATGCGGACAATCTCCTCTTCCCTTTCCCCCCTATCCCACTTAACTCTCCCTTCCTCTCCTTTCCCCCTTTCCTCTGTCCCTCCCTCTCACCCATCGCCCTACTCCTTTTCTTTCTGCGTTTCTTCCTTCTCAATGGTATATGTAAATTTTATTTCAAACTTTTCATCAATCTCTCATATATTAATATTAATTTGCATATATATATATACAGTATATATATATATATATATATATATATATATATATATATATATATATATATATATATATATATATATATATATATATATATATATATATATATATATTATACTTGAAGAATATTAATAAAAAGTATATTCTAAAAGTAAAATTTCAAATTATTGCCATTGTGCAAACAGTGAAGAACTTGTAAATATTCTTATACAGAGTAATTATGGTCGTTGTGTCTCTTTCATACTGTTTAGGTTATCTTATAATGTGTACCTACAATAAAAGTAATGCCACAGAGACAAATTACAGGGGTTAGAGAAGAGTTAAAGGGGGTTTGGACATTTTTATCTGTTTTTATGTGGATTATTATATTCTGG
>SEYY01003145.1:30000-34081 GCA_009176605.1 Armadillidium nasatum | reverse complement strand
AGAGAGAGAGAGAGAGAGAGAGAGAGAGAGAGAGAGAGAGAGAGAGAGAGAGAGAGAGAGAGAGAGAGAGAGAGAGAGAGAGAGAGAGAGAGAGAGAGAGAGAGAGAGAGAGAGAGAGAGAGAGAGAGAGAGAGAGAGAGAGAGAGAGAGAGAGAGAGAGAGAGAGAGAGAGAGAGAGAGAGAGAGAGAGAGAGAGAGAGAGAGAGAGAGAGAGAGAGAGAGAGAGAGAGAGAGAGAGAGAGAGAGAGACCTCTCTCTGATTTCCTTTCCGGTTGTTCTATAGCAGCTGTTGTAGACGTCTACCGTTATCACCAACACATTTCTACTTTTTATTAATAATAATAATAATAATCCATAGGTAAACTGTAACAATAGCATAAATCTTGAAAGAAGTTTTAATTGTAGGTTTTGAATTTCATATGTTTCAGAAATGAAATCCTCAAGGATGATGAATGTACTAGAGAATATATATCAAGAATTGTATCATCTAATTACTTAGCAAAAAAACATATCAAGAACTTTATTTGCAACCAAAGGTCAAGAAGAAATGGATATAAAGAAAGCAGTGGGAATTCTGTAGATTTGTATCTAGCACTTGCCAGGAACTAAAAAGCAGGTTGGAATTTCAAAATCCATTTCTGAAAAGTAATTGTACTAAAAAAAAATTTTTTTTTTTTTAACAAATCTTATTAGCAATTTTATATAAAAAATGTACATTAAGAAAAGTGCAAAACCCAATTTAAATATTTAGGAATTATGTACTTATGTTTGTCGAGTCTTGGTTTTTAAAGCTCGGGATATTATAGTAACTTATAAAATTAATGAGTCCAATGATATATCTGGAATTATTACTGATTTATGTTTAGAATTAGAAAGGTTGCACAAATTTATTCATGTTTCAATACATCAAGTTGTAAAAACATTCAGCATATAAGTTATACATATTAACATTCATGATATACAACTAGAAGTAGAAAGAAATATTTTAGAGATGGAGGAATCATATGCTCACCCCCACTAAGAAATAGTTTAGTAATTCAGATACTTTTTTTTAGTTCCTCCGGATATTTTAAGTGGGATTTTAAAAAATAATGTATTTAGGAAAAACGTTACAAAATATTTAAAGCCAGATGTTTCGATATTCTGTATACAGATAATGCTGAAAAGCTTCCATTGGTAAAGATTTATTATTATTTATCTTGAATTATGTTATTTATTTTTTTAAGATTATTCTTTTAATAAACTTCAAACTTAAATTTTCGAGTATTTTGTTATACATTTTTTTTGAAAAGTTAATTTACGGAATTATATAATATTATTTACTTATTTTCATATTATATGATTATATATCTTGATAATCTTATATTTTTTTTTTTTCAGTTGCTGAACATACATAAAATAAAGCTACTTTGGGACTTTTTTCTTTTCCTACCAGTCTTCCATATATATATATATATATATATATATATATATATATATATATATATATATATATATATATATATATATATATATATATATATATATATATATATATATATATATATATATATATATATATATATATATATATATATATATATATATATATATATATATTTTTTTTTTTTTTTTTTGTGTCAAAAGCTTATTTCCTTATTTTATCTCAGACTTTTTTTATTAGTATTATAAATGTAGTTTCAAACATAATGTGATTTATTCTTACTTCAGAAACCATTATTCACCATCTGGGTAAAATATAAAGGAAAATGACATGACGAAAGACCTCTTGGAAATAGATGAATTCTTAAGTAATTTTGAAGTAAATAAAGATGAATCTACGCTCAGATTCGAGTGTTATAGTGAGAGTGTACGAAACGTGAGGAAATGCTTCTATGACATAATGAAATGAATGATGATAATGAAATCGCCACGTAGGTAGATTCTGGTATGGTAGACTGGAACGCTTTTACTGCCAATTCTAGAGTCAAAACACATTTAGGAAATTCATCAAGTCCTGTAATGATTTTTTGTAGTCGGTATTTAGGTGAAAATATCTATCTAATAACGGAAGAAACGTACATATACTTGTAAAATCATTGAAATAAAATGTAAGACTTCGAAAAAGAGAGAAAAAAACGATCATATAAAGGAAACCTTCGAATGAAGAAAAGATTTCACGTATTTCTGACTTTGATAAAATTTCAGAATCCTGATTTATACTAACCATTCCATAATTTTTTTTTATTTTTTTTAATTTTTTTGTATGCTCATCATTGAGAATGTAAGCGCTAGAGATAGATTCATACTAATTCTAAACCACATTTTTTCTGTTGAAAATAATTATAATTATATAAAAATTTATGTAAACAATTTGAAACCAATTATGTCACATAACTCTTCATTATCTAAAACTTAATAAAGAATATTTCGAAATGGATAATATTTGTGGTACACTAGTTATATAAAATTTTAATGTGAAAAAAATAGACTGCTGGTATGTACTTTTGGCTTCAACAAGACTACCTCCACTTGTGTACAATGCTATTTTTTTTTAAAAAAAGAGAGGAAACAACAATGTAAAAATGCAAATATGAAAGTAGTAAGGACTAAAATCAGACAGCAAAGTGTCTAACATTAAATTTTTTAAGCTCTGAGAAAAGTGCCTTGAGAATGGGTTAGTATTTTGTTTCGAAAGTTCTATAGTAAATCTTTCATGAATACAAATATGTAATTTGCTTTTTTATAATTAAAAATGGCTAGTGAGATATAACCATTTAGAATAAGATTTCGGAAGAATTAAAAATTTACACTTCCGATTTCTTCGATTTTCTTGAATTCGGAATTTTCAAGTAATTTTGATGAAAACATTCAACAGGATGAGCCAGTCGATGATCTGCTATGCATTAAATTTTTAATGACATTAATATTTTGATCTAGTTGTCTTATACGGAGGTAGTATGCCATGCTAATGTCTTTCTCTGAATATATAATATATATATATATATATATATATATATATATATATATATATATATATATATATATATATATATATATATATATATATATATATATATATATATATATATATATATATATAGTAACCCAATAGTAAATGTCCAAAAAATCATAAACTTTTTTTGCTCCTTAATTATTTTTCTATTTATTTATTTATTTCATTAAAAAGAATAGTTATTAAGTAATTTGACAATGTTATTAATCTTTAAACCAAAAAAAAAAAAAAAAAAAAATGATTTTAACTTTTATGAAACTTTACCCTAAACTTTTTATTTTACCCCTAAATATAGGGTAATCAGCGAAACCGTTGTTTACGCTATTTACAACTTCATTCATAATTCTCCATTGTCTTCTTCCTCATAAAGGAAAGGGTTTTTTTACTACTTGCGGTAACTTATTATAGGGTAAACTTTTTATATATATATATATATATATATATATATATATATATATATATATATATATATATATATATATATATATATATATATATATATATATATATATATATACTATATATATATATATATATATATATATATATATATACTATATATATATATATATATATATATATATATATATATATATATATATATATATATATATATATATATATATATATATATATATATATATATATATATATATATATATATATATATATATATATATATATATATATATATATATATATATATATATATATACTCTTGCAGATATTTTTAGTAGACATTTTCCATAACCATTAAAAAAAAGATAAAATTATAAAAAATATTAAAACCTTTTCATTTTTTTTTTTTTACTTCCAAAACTTTATTTTTCAAAAAAAAATTTTTTATTTAATTGAAAGTATTTTTTTTAGTAATAAAAGTCAAACGCTTTTGTAATGGAAGTCTACAAACTTTTTGAACAAATTCATAGGACAATATTATTATTATTATTATTATTATTATTATTATTATTATTATTATTATTATTATTATTATTATTATTATTATTATTATTAATTTTATTATTCTTACTATTATTAATTATAATTATAATTATTATAGTATTATTATTGATTTTATTATTATTA
>SEYY01003145.1:22500-25000 GCA_009176605.1 Armadillidium nasatum | reverse complement strand
AGAAGGAGAAGAAATAAAATAGTAGAAAGTTACTATATTAATGAGATGAAGAGGGTTGGAGAAAGTGGAATATCTCCCTAACCGTCGAAGGATATTAGATCCCTTCAACAGAAGGTAAAATGGCATTTGTGTTGACGGCAGATACTGTAGGAGGGAAATAGAAATAAGAAAACTTAAAGTAAGATGAGATTTTTTTGCAATATAACAGAAGGAGTGTGATGAAAAGGAACGAGAAAGATTATTGCATTTTCTACGAGAAAAAAAAAAAGAGTTTTAGTGTTGCAGAGAATAATTCTTATATATATATATATATATATATATATATATATATATATATATATATATATATATATATATATATATATATATATATATATATATATATATATATATATATATATATATATATAAAAAGTCACATGAGATTCTGGAGTTTGAAGACTATGGTAATCCCTGAAAGCAGAGTCCCTGTTATAAATAACACTAGAGCAAGCAAAGTTATTAATTAGTTGGGTAAAGTTTTCAATTCTTATTTGATGGAAAATAACTTAAAATGTACTCCTCCATGCTAGAGAGAACCCCTCGTAAGGAAAAAAAATAGAAAAAAGAAGGAAAGAAAGAAAGAAAAAAGAACGAAATAAAGTGAAAAAACGGAAAGGAAAAAGATAAAAGAAAGAAAAAGTGAAGGAAAGGAAGAAAAAAAAATAGAAAAGTGAGTAGAGAGCGAGAGAGTCGAGAGAGAGAGAGAGAGAGAGAGAGAGAATGAGCTTAGAGATAGAGGGAAAGAGCTTAGAGATAGAGACAAAGAGAGAAGGAAACAGAGAGAAAAAAGAGTGAGAGAGAGAAAGGGAAAGAGCTTAGAGATAGAGATATAGAAAGAAGGAAACAGAGAGAGAAAAACTGAAAGAGAGAGAGGGAGAGAGAATGGCTATAATTAACGAGCTCTAAACCTTGCTCCAATTAGGCCCAAAGTGAATAACAGCGTTGGAAAACACCTAAACCAGAAACAAATTTTTTTACCTGCACCAAAATTAATTCATTATGAGAATTTGTTAAATTGAACTGTAATTGAGTAATGAATCCGATAACACTTTAAATTGTATATATATTATATATATATATATATATATATATATATATATATATATATATATATATATATATATATATATATATATATATATATATATATATATATATATATATATATATATATATATATATATATATATATATATATATATATATATATATATATATATATATATATATATATATATATATATATATATATATATATATATATATATATAATGAAAAGCAACAACAAAATTCTTAAATAAAAATAGTTGTTTTATTGAATTCCAAAACACTTTTATTAAACGACGTTTCGGGAATCTTCTCTTTCCCATCATCAGGTTCTTAAAGTGATTTAATATTATATAATTCTTCCGACGGTAAATTATTTTGCAAAATATAAATAGTAAGTTAATATCAGAGAGCACTTTTTTTTAACCAGAACAGGATCAACATGAATTTAGAATAAGAGCAACTGAAAAGAACCGCTGTCATAGTTAAGTGACGGCTTGAGACTGAAAATGTGAATGGATTCTAGTATTTTTAAGTCAAGTAGTTGGTTGGTTTGTGTGATGATGGAGAAATGATTAGGGTCTATAGGGTGGTCTTTACTATGGCTATGATTTCTAATGCTGGAGAGAGTTTAAATTTGATATATATATATATATATATATATATATATATATATATATATATATATATATATATATATATATATATATATATATATATATATATATATATATATATATATATATATATATATATATATATATATATATATATATATATATATATATATATATATATATATATATATATATATATATATATATATATTATATATTTCATTTCATTTCATTTCTACATTTTATTCAAAAGTACAATTATAATTTTACAATGTTTCAGTATTTTACAATAATTTTACAATATTCTACTAAATACAATATTAATAATTTGTCAGCTGTACGAGTATATTACTCTGAAAAGGGGCTGCTAAGGGGATACACATTGGTTTCCATTGAACCCCAAACTTTAGTTGATAAATAATTTATCAATTTATTTTAATAGCCATTAGATATAAGTACGATGCACATAATATAACGAGCAATAATAATTACGATCATTATAATACAAAAAGTAGTAAAGATAGCAATAATAATAATGATTAGAAGAAATCTAATACTAACAAGAAATATCAAGTCATGATAAGAATTTTTAGAAATTTGATATCATTATTCATTTCTCAGTAACAAAATTCAAATAAACAATTCATCGAGAAATGGTAATTGTAATTGTATATATATATATATATATATATATATATATATATATATATATATATATATATATATATATATATATATATATATATATATATATATATATATATATATATATATATATATATATATATATATAT
>SEYY01003145.1:15000-17500 GCA_009176605.1 Armadillidium nasatum | reverse complement strand
AACATTGCTTAATTTGAAAGGTGATGTGCTTCAAGCATGATAATGATACGCCACATAAAGCAAGAATCACCCAGGAAAATATGATGAGTTTCAATTGGGACGTTTTACCTCACCCTTCCGATTCTCCTGACCTCGCTAAATCGGATTACTATGTTTTTAGTTCTTTGCAACATGGCATAAAAGCAATAAAATTTATGTAAATGATAACCAACTTTAAAAAAAAAAAAAAATAATAATAATAATAATAATAATAATAATAATAATAATAATAATAATAATAATAATAATAATAATAATAATAAAAAAGAAAAAAAAAAAAAAAAAAAAACAACAAGAATTTAAATAGTTGGTTTAATACGTTGCCATATTATATATATATATATATATATATATATATATATATATATATATATATAATATATATATATATATATATATATATATATATATATATATATATATATATATATGTAGGGGTTGGTATATGGAAGTTTTTAATTCGCTAAATAATTTTTACCAATTTTTCAATTTAGAAAACAAGAACATATACGCTTCATCCCTTTCGTTAATATTTTAAAGCACTTTCAAACTTTCATCTCTATGGTATATATATATATATATATATATATATATATATATATATATATATATATATATATATATATATATATATATATATATATATATATATATATATATATATATATATATATATATATTATATATATATTGTTTCATAAGAATATTAATGAAAAAAAGACTGACCTGAAATGAAAAAATAAAGAAATTATTGTTGATATATATATATATATATATATATATATATATATATATATATATATATATATATATATATATATATATATATATATATATATATATATATATATATATATATATATATATATATATATATATGCGCCAAAAATATACTGTTCTGAAACTCTAGCATCTTGAACGAGCATGCACACTTGATGAAGAGGCATGGTTGCCAGCTAAGGTATTCCCAACTGTGTTAACGAAGTTGTGGTATGAAGTTGTTAGAAATAGGTTTCTCAACGGATAAAAAGGTTTTCATAGTTAAGCATTATATTCAGGGAGGAGATGCTGAAGGTGGACCGAGTTTGAAAAGGGTTGCAGTACAATTCCGAGAGAGAGATTTCATAGGAGCGAACCAAATAACATTATGTCTATTCTCTATTGTTACGGAATCTCGTCTGTCTGGTAGTGTACTGTGTTAGGATATGATGTGCTATCTCAGTTCACCATCTATTGGGACCCTATTTCATTCAAGATGAGGAAGGCAATGCTCTTACAGTCAACCAAGATCGCTACAGGTGATCCGGCAATTTCTGCAGGATTTGACAAGATTCTGTCGTGCAAGGGATGTGCACATGATCAGACAATGGTATCAACAGGACGGGGTGACAAGACATTCTGCTCGAGAATCGTTAGCGGTGTTGCAGAGAAACTTTCCACGACGAATCATTTCTCGTGATACTGACTTTCAATACCTATCTCATTCTCCGATCTTACACCACCTTATACCTACTTGTGAAGAATGTTTAAGGAGTATATGTTTAATTGCTAGAATCTGCCATTTGCTCCTGCCTTACGGAGAGCGGATATTCTCCTTTGGCAGGGGTCTGCAGAAATCTCTGCTCCAGGACATGTTTGATAATCTGGAGTAAAGCGATATGAATAATGTCTGCAGAGGGGCGGTTGCACAGTTCAAATACATAATGCTGTGTATGGTTCTTTCTCTTAGGATAATAACTATATAATTTTGTTTATTTTCATTTCAGAACAGTATATTTTTGGAGCATACTATATATATATATATATATATATATATATATATATATATATATATATATATATATATATATATATATATATATATATATATATATATATATATATATATATATATATATATATATATATATATATATATATATATATATATATATATATATATATATATATATATATATATATATATATATATATATATATATATATATATATATATATATATATATAATATATATATATATATATATATATATATATATATATATATATATATATATATATATAATATATATATATATATATATATATATATTATATTAATTAATATAATAAATAATAAAAAAAAAAAAAAAAAAAAAAAAAAAAAAAAAAAAAAAAAAAAAAAAAAAAAAAAAAAAAAAAAAAATTTTAAGATTTTTTTTTTTTTATATTTATATTTTTTTTTTTTTAATTTTTCATTTTTTTTTTGAGCATTTTTATTATTTATTTTACTTATATACTTATATATATTGTCACTTTTTTTGTTGATTTAATTTTTTCACAAAAGATATACTGACTTAAATACAAATCGTCTTATTATATTATATATATATATATATATATATATATATATATATATATATATATATATATATATATATATATATATATATATATATATATATATATATATATATATATA
>SEYY01003144.1:0-17500 GCA_009176605.1 Armadillidium nasatum | reverse complement strand
ATATTGAGGAGAGATGAAGGTTTGAGTTGCATGTTTTCGAAGAAGATATCGTAGTTGTGTGGAAGATTGTGTCGAGTAGAGAGATGGAGGAATTGAGTTTTTGAGGCATTGAAAACGACCATGTTTTCTTTGCCCCAATTTGAAATAGAGATAGATCAGAGGTTAGTTGCTCCAAGGCCACCCTCCTTGCCTCTATTAACTGTTGCTGGGAGGGGCTTCTTTCAAAATGAAAAGAGTAATGAAGGGTGGAGTCATCAGCATAGGAGTGGATAGGAGATGAAGTAATAGAGAGAAGGTCATTAATGAAAAACAGAAAAAGTGTTGGGGATAGGACAGATCCTTGAGGAACACCACTATTAATAGATTTAAGGATGAACGGTGGCCGTCTACAACAGCTGCTATAGAACGACCAGAAAGGAAATCAGAGAGAAGATCACAGAGAGAAGGATAGATTCCGAAAGAGGGAAGTTTGGAAATCAAAGCTTTGTGCCAGACTCTATCGAAAGCTTTCGATATGTCCAGCGCTACAGCAAAAGATTCACCGAAATGCCGAATAGCGGAGGACCAAGAGTCAGAGAGAAGTGAAAGAAGATCACCAGTAGAGCGTTTCTTTCGAAAGCCATACTGGCGATCTGAGATAAGATTAGAAGAATTGAGATGTTTCCAAATCTTCCTGTTAAGGATAGATTCGAAAACTTTAGAAAGAACGGAGGTTAAAGAAATAGGACGATAGTTAGAGGGCTGAGAGGGGTCCCCCTTCTTCGGCACAGGTTGAATGAGCACACGTTTCCAGCAAGAAGGGAAGGTTAAAGTAGAAAGACATAGACGAAATAGTTTACCAAGGCAGGGTGCAAGCTCGGAAGCACAAGTTTTGAAACCACAGGAGGGATACCATCAGGACCGTACGCCTTCTTAGTGTTAAGCTCAGAGAGAGCAGAAGTGACGTCTTTAGAAGAAATTATAATTTTAGGCATAAATGAGTTAGAGGGGGTTGAAGGAGTAGGAACAGATCCGGAATCGTCTAAGGTTGAATTTAAGGCAAAAGTTTGTGCAAAGAGTTCAGCTTTAGAGGAAGGCAAAACGGCAGTTGTACCGTCAGAAGATACTAGAGGAGGGAAAGAGGAAGAAGCAAAGTTAGAGTTGACATTTTCTGCAAAATGCCAGAAAGGGCGAGAGGAAGAGGAGCCAGAAAGATTATTGCATTTGCGACGGAGAAAAGAGTTTTTAGTATCTCGAAGAATAGATTTTGCACGATTCCGGGATGAAATATAAGTTGCATGAGATTCTGGAGTTTGAAGACGACGGTAGTCCCTTAAGGCAGCTTCCCTGCGACGGATAGCACGAGAACAAGCAGAGTTAGTATTGGAAGGGAAAGAATATGGAATGTACGCCTCCATGCCAGAGAGAATCACCTCAGTTATGCAATGGCGCTCAGCGGGCACTCCGAGGGACCCCTCCCACGGAAACAGTAATCATTCCATGGAAAATCAGAAAAGTACGACCGCAAGTCAGACCAGTTAGTGGCACCGAAATGCCAGAAACGTCTCCTCGCCGATGGCGGGGCCGTTCTTGCGGAAGACTTGAAGAGACAGGACAAGATACGGAGATAAGAAAGGTGATGAACCCAGAGGAGGAAAGAGTTTAACAGTATAAGGATTAGAAGTTAGAAAAAGGTCTAGAATGTTGGGTTCATCACCAAGACGGTCAGGGATACGGGTAGGGAGTTGCACCAACTGCTCAAGGTTGTTGTGGATAGAAAATTGGAAGGCGAGTTCACCAGCTGGATCTTGAGAACTAGATGAAAGCCATTGGCGGTGGTGAACATTGAAATCACCTAAAATGATGATTTCAGAGAAAGGAGAAGAAGAAAGAATGTGTTCTATTTTGGAGTTAAGATAGTCGAAGAATTTTGGATAGTCTGTAGATTGGATAGAGATTTAGGGATAAGTTAGACAGAAAATGCCATAAAAAGTCGAGAATTTAGACTCCAAATTAGAGACACGAGAACAGACAACATCGTTGCGCACATATGCGCAACATCCGCCTTTGGCTGAAAATTGAGGATAGAGACAGTAGGAGGAAACAGAGTAGGGTTTGCTGTCAGAGCACTCAGACACCTGAGTTTCAGTTAAGAACAAGAGATGAGGTCTAGAAGAAGAGAGGTGGTGTTCGACAAAGTGGAAATTAGAAAAAAGACCGCGAATGTTGCAGAAATTAATGAAAAATGAAGACCTTGCACCAGGGCAAGCCGGCATAGAGGTCTTGGTGGCGCCAACCCCATCACCGGAGGCCACCAACTCCCAAGTGGTGATGAGGGAAGGAGTAGATGAGGGGCTATGTTTGGAATCCACCCCTCTAGGATTCTCCGAGGCAGATTTAAGTTTTGCCATTTTTGATTAATTTAATAGGTAATGTAAGTGTAAGCGTTTGTAAATATTGTAGGACACATGTGAAGAAGGAGGAGGGTTGGAGCATAGGCACTCCAATGTGAGTCAAGGGTACACTAGAGACCCTCTGAGAAGATGAAACGCGAAAAGGAACGAACCAAAGGGCAACGGAGTGAAACGGAATGGTCTAGCCCATCCTATCACTCCGTGGGATATGCCCAATGGGGGGTACTTGCATCGCTTCGGACGGCGCTACGTTGTTGTTTATAATTACTATAATTATATTTCTGAAATAATTTCCGCCTTTTTACTATATCTTTTTGATTTTAAAAGTCTAAAATCAATTCTGGTGTCTCTTACTTTGGAATTTTGACAAAACGATTCGTCAGTCATATAACTAATCCTAACATGTAATTGGGATAGTGGTAAAATGATCGACTCCCACGCTTTAAGACGCTGATTCTAATCCCTTGATCATCAAAATCTTTAATATATATATATATATATATATATATATATATATAATATATATATATATATATATATATATATATATATATATATATATATATATATATATATATAAAAGCCATTTTGATTGTGAAATAATGGCGAAAATGGTAACTAATTTTTGTTACTTGTTTAATTTCCTTATTTACTTCTCTTGGGAGCTTATGGTTTAAAGTTATGGGTTCCGCAATTATCCTATTTACTCATCTCTCCTATTTCAAATCACTTTTCTATTCATCTTCATGGAGCTTCTTCCAGTTCATTCCACATCTTTCATCAAATATCTTCTTTTGGACATGTTTGGTCTAACTTTTTTTCTACCCTATAGATCCAATCTATAGTCCGATTGCCCTTAGTTCCTTCTAAAACACGTAAAACACATTTCTATCTCTTCTTCCAACCTCTCCTTCTCTTCTCTGTTGCTTAGTTCTGTTCATCAAAGTTTCATATGAAATAACATCTGGCCATCTTGTTCCTAATATTCTTTATTAATACCTGCAATATTTATTATTCCTGTCACCATCTTTCGAGACTGTCATTAGTACAATAGCACCGATATAACATTACTTACAGAAATTCTAAATTTTGTCTTTCTTTATCCATTCAGATATCCAAATTTAATCTAGCTCTATAAATGCTATTCCTGTCATGCTTATTCTATTTCCTATTTCCTTTTCTCATTCAGTTTTAATTATTATTATTTCCCCCGATTTTGTACCCTTTCTCTCTAAAGAGATGTTGTCTTTATAAAGATAGCCTCTCTGCCCTTTATCTTCATTATTTTTAGCTTTCTTTTATTTATGTTAGGAGAAACTTTCTTTTCTTCCTCCTCCAGACATTTCACCGTAACATCCAAGCAACATTTCTTTTGTATCAATAAGCACACATCATCGGCATTGTCAAGATCTTTTCAAATATTCATCAATCCCATTAAATTTCCCTTCTCTCTTGTGTGG
Source organism: Armadillidium nasatum (assembly GCA_009176605.1). Lineage (NCBI taxonomy): Eukaryota > Metazoa > Arthropoda > Malacostraca > Isopoda > Armadillidiidae > Armadillidium > Armadillidium nasatum. The sequence goes on along the minus strand of SEYY01003144.1, from coordinate 13,647 downwards.
CTTTTCTCATCATCTCGTCTATAACCACCTCGAAAATGACTAGACGGCATGTACAGTCGTCCAAGGGAATTCTTCCAACATTATTGATATACATATTCATTGAAAAAAAAAAAATGGCGGTGATGAATTTATCATTTAAAGATTAACCAATGAGAATTTAGTTAAATTTAGTAAAACTCCGCCCAAATTTTTTATTTTCTTTTAATGTGGATATATGATTTATATTAAGACACAGTAAAAATTGAAATTCTAGTGGAACAAAAACATCCTTTTACACTTCTTATTTTAATATTTGATCTAACATTTCATTAATATTGGAAATAAATTTACCATAAAAAAATTATTTACGAAATGATCAGGCAACTTAGAATTGTAATTAATTTAAATCAGATTTAAAATGTTGTTTTGCTTAATGGTTTTAAATTATATATATTATATATATATATATATATATATATATATATATATATATATATATATATATATATATATATATATATATATATATATATATATATATATATATATATATATATATATATATATATATATATATATATATATATATATATATATATATAGTATATATATATATATATATATATATATATATATATATATATATATATATATATATATATATATAGTATAGAGAGATGAGAGAGAGAGAGAGAGAGACTTGTGATACTCAGCTGGGTCATAAGCCGATTGTCTTCCTGCTTCTGCATGATTTACAGAGAATGTCAAGATAGGCTGGAAAATTCTTCTTAGTGTTAAGCTTAGAGAGAGTAGAAATGACGTCTTTAGAAGAAATTACAATTTTAGGCATAAATGAGTTGGAGGGGGCTGAAGGAGTAGAAGCAGCTCCGTCTAAGGTTGAAATTACAGGCAAAAGTTTTGAATCAAAGAGTTCAGCTTATATATATATATATATATATATATATATATATATATATATATATATATATATATATATATATATATATATATATATATATAATTTATATATATAGGCACAATTTTTATCTGAATTCAAAATTAAAAAATGAAATACCTCAAAACAGGAAAAGTAGTAAAATCATCATCACTCATGGGTCGGGGGGGAAAAGCCCCCTTAGGTAAATGCTATAAATTTAATAGTTCAAAACAAAACATTTTTTTTAAACATCTTATTGTGAACCACAGTAAAAACTTTGTGGATGCTCAAACTGGAGCTTACACCCAAAACATAGAGGCTACATGGAGTGTACTTAAATATATATATATATATATATATATATAATATATATATATATATATATATATATATATATATATATATATATATATATATATATATATATATATATTAGTTTTAGAATAAATATATATATATATTATATATATATATATATATATATATATATATATATATATATATATATATATATATATATATATATATATATATATATATATATATATATATTATATATATATATATATATATATATATATATAAATACTATAGTTATTACTACGGACATTGCTCTTCCGAACTCTCTCGTCGCATATCTCATCCTTTGAGAACAGCTCTTGCTACACGTCTTTCTACACAATCTCATCCTTTTTATCCAACTCTCTGACCCCAGACTTAATCGCTATGATCAATCTTACGTGTACTCTAATGTGAATTTCTGGAACATACTCCCTTCATCTATTTTACCAATTCCTATGACTTACACACCTTCAGACGTCGTATCTGGGAACATGGCGGCCTTTAATCTGACCAGGATCCTGATTTGCTCCTTTCTCTGGTGTAAATTTGATAGGTCTTTGGCCTTTACCCAGCAGAAGTAAAATATTAAAAACAATACGTATGACTGTATATATTTTAATTCTTAGCAAAACAAAAGAGATTTAAAGAAATTTACATTCATTTTTAGGTTTGCATTTTTAAAATTCCTAAATTGCGTAAAGATATTTAATTTATTATTTTAAAAGTTAAACTTCATTACAATTTAGAAATATGTGTATATTTGTCGTTAATTAAAACATTTCATATCCTTACAGAGTTTATAGATTTCATTACTAAAATTTTTAATTAATAAAAGTTAACTTAAATAAAGTTACATTTCGTAAGTAACAGATTAGAAAAAGAAAAAGGAAAAAGAGACACAGAGGTAAAAAAATCGAAGATGAAAAACATTAACCTTATATATATATATATTTCCAGACTTCGGTTTGAGCCAGCTACGTATTTAAAAAAACTACTTAACGTACGTAAAAAAGGATTATATTTTTAGAATCCTTGTCGAATCTTAGGTAAGAAACATTTTGAAACAAAAAAAAGTATCTTTATTTAAGATCAGTATCCTCAAATGTCGATATTTGTAAATATCGATATTTGATTTGATATATCGTGATCACCCTTATCTCTTCGCTCTGCCTACCTGTCAATAATATATGTGTTATATGGCTGTAGGCATGATCTTACGGCAACGGTTCAGCAAAAGGTTAGGCCTGTATACCACGGTCGTCAGGTTAAATAGGTCGAAATAGGTTCATTAGAAAACTAAATAATAATAATATAAAATAAAATAATAATCGTTTGAACATGAGGATACTAATCTTGAATAATACCAAAAAAATATTACTAATTTTATTACGTACATAAACTTTTTAAAACGCTTGAAAGAATCCTACGTCTGGCAATGTCACTTTTTTCTTTAAAATACATTTTACGAAATTTGAATAACTAAAATTTCGCTAATGACTAACAAAATTGTAAAATATGTTATTTATATATTTATATATATATATATATATATTATATATATATATATATATATATATATATATATATATATATATATATATATATATATATATATATATATATATATATATATTATATATATATATATATATAAGTAATAAGGAAGCGCTTTCGGCCGGTGCCGGATTTCGAAATCTGGCAAACTAAGCCAAACGGAATCTTGATTTGCAAAAGCAAATCATTCCGCTCAAATTGACCTCACGCTCTTTCCTGACACCATTTTTGGGTGTTCAACTCATTGGAATTGGCCTCAAGTCGGGGGAAGGGGCACCAATGGGGCACCGTGAAACCCCCAAAAATGGTTGGAAGTTGCCTGAGTTTGCAAAATCGCTGCGTTCTCACTCTCATTTCCTGACCATTTTCTTTGCGGTTCAGTCCGGCTGAATTTTGCTCTAATTTGGGTCCTGGGGTCAGCGTGGGTCCGAACTGACAAAGAAATGTCAGGAAGGTCCCTGAGAATGCAGGATTGCATGCAAATTCAGAAAAGACCGTTAGGGACAGGTTGCGAGATTTTTCGGCACCGGCCGAAAGCGCTATCCTTACTCCATATATATATATATATATATATATATTATATATATATATATATATATATATATATATGTGTGTGTGTGTGTGTGTGTGTGTGTGTGTGTGTGTGCGTGTTTATGTGTGTAACTACATCGTTTCCAAATATTATGCTTACCTAAAATACTGTAGAGTTACACACTGTGATCAGTGGGCGTATCTAAAGTATCTTGTTGAAAGACGATTGGCTGAAAATTTAATCTTAAAATTAGACCCATGTTACTCTGAAAAATGACCGACCCAAGCACAGTCGATTACTTCTGTCCACGATAGTACTTACTACTATATATATATATATATATATATATATATATATATATATATATATATATATATATATATATATATATATATATATATATATATATATATAGTAATCGCAGATTTAAAGCAAATTAAAATAAGCCAGTAGTAAAATAAAAAAAAGGCAAACGTTTTCGAATTAACGTCCTTTATCAAGCCAAAGTTTAAGAGTTTAAATTAAACAAATGTGGTAAAAATTATAAAGCAAAAAGTTAAAACGGAGACTAGCTCCAAGTACGAAAACGTTTGCCAAGAATTTTTTTCCTTTTTTTTAAAATTTAGATACTGAATAGAATGCATGAGTTCGTGTCTATAAATATGTCTACAACAAATGAAGATACTTGTCGGTCATATAGTCTGATATTAATATTAATTGGGATTTCAAATTTCGGAACAAATAATTACACAAAATAATATTTAAAATCTGATCTGAAAGGATATGTATTTAGAGACAAATCAAAGTTCTCATGTCCTTATTCATAAGACCAAGATTTCTTTGTACTTCTTAAGCGATTACAATAACGAATGGGAAATTAAACGAACCTGTTAAACTTTGGTTAAAAACTTGCAAAACTAATGTGCAAACAGCTTAACTAACGAAATCTTAGAATATCCCATAGATACACCAGGTACAGATATAACAGCAATACAGAAGAGGAGTTTGATCAGAACAGTTATTATATAATAACATCGGATACGAGAATAATCATGAGTGCTAAGGTTATGCCCGGGAAAACAATTTATTCGGACCATAGATTATTGCTAGTAGATATTAGAATCAGAGCAGAAAAGATTAATGCAATGGAAAAGAGGATGATTATTAACGTTGAGCCCCTGAAAGAACAGAGTAAGAAAGATGCATGAAGAGATAATTTAAGAGAGAAAATAAGACAAAGGGAAAGGGAATAGGTTTTCACAGGTTTGCAGAAGAAAGTGATGGAGGCGGCTGGAGAAGAGCTGTGATTTTGGTATGTTGGAAGCACAGATAAAAGACATACGAGATGATGGAATGAAGAGGTGGAGATGGCAGTGAAAATAAAAACAACAAAATGAGAAATTGGGTAAAAAGGAGAATGGCTCAATCGAGACAGGAATATGTAGACGCCAGAAATAGAGCTGAAGTAGTGGAAAAGAAATGCAAAGAAAGAGGTAGCAAAGAGGGTAGCAGGGGAACTGAAGGAAGATGCAGTGGATAATAGGAAGAAAATATTTAAGATGGCTAGAAAATACAGAACCTAGAAGAAGAGACGAAATAATTTAAGAATAGGGAAGGGAAAACTCTGGTGGAACCAGAGGAAATAAATGGTAGATAGACGGAATGTTTTAAGGAATTACTGAATGAAGGGGGAGTGAAGAGGGAAGATGAGGAGCAAGTGAGGGTGGATGAGGGAGAGGAGATAGTGGAAGATGGAATTACCAAGGGAGGAGTTAGAAGAGGCCATAAGGAGGATGAAAAATGACAAAGCTCCGGGAGAAGATGGTTTAGCTGTTGAGTTGATTAGAGATGGAGGTAAAGAATTGCGAGAGAAGGATTTGGAGCTTTTAAATGAGTGCTGGAGAAGGAAAGAGGTCCCAGAGAACTGGGAGAAAACTATTATAATTCCAATATACAAAAAGAAGGGAGACTCTGGAGAATGTAAGAGTTATACAGGGATCTCTTTGATAAATCACATGACAAAGATATACGAGAGGATGCTAGAGAGAAGACAGAGAGATTATAGAACCACAACTATATCTGAGAAGAACAACATGGATTTAGAAGAAGAAGAAGAAGCACAACAGATCTTTTGTTGGTGAGATTTACGAGTACAACAGAACCTATGTAGTGTTTATAGACCTAAGGAAGGCATTTGATACGGTGCCTAGGAGGAGACTGTGGGAGATCCTAAGATAGAAATTATGGAGTGAGCAGGGGATTGTGTGATGCATTGAGGAGTATGTATAAAGTGGCAAAGTGTAAAGTAAGAACAGGATGTAAAAATGAGAAATAGTTCGAAGTAGAAAGAAAGACGGGTAAAACAGGGAAGCGTATTATCAATTCTTTTGTTCATTGCTTATTGCTTATTGTTAAGATTATTGAGGAGGTTGGAAGAGGAAATGAGGGATATGAAAGGAGATATGGCATATGCAGATGATTTGGCGGTGTGGTATGAACGTAGAGAGGGAATAGAAAGATTTGTAAGCAGAATGGAGGAGAAACTTAGAGTGAGAGAATTACAAATGAACACTGAGAAAACGGAAGTGATGATTGTAGGCAAAGAGAAGGAGGAGAGATGGGTATTTGCAGTAAACGGGGAAACCTTGAAAAGGGTGAAGGAATTTAAGTATTTGGGAGGATTATATACAGAGGAGAGGGTTGTGATGCAGAGATTGCACACAGAATAACATAATTGGGGAGAGCTGCGGAGGTTGTGCCTCCTTTGCTGAAAGATCAATACATGTGAAAAGAAGTTAAAAGAATTATTCATGAAAGTGTTGACGCCTATACTGTTGTATGGAGCGAAAGTATGGAGTACTACAAGGAGAAAGAAAAGTAGAATACAGGAAAGAAAAATGAGGATCCTAAGAGCACTGACTGGAAAGATTAAGAGATATAAGATAAGGAATGAAAGAGTAGGACAAGAAAGTGGAGTATCACCTCTGATAAGAAGGATGGATGCAGCAAGATTAAGATAGTGAGGACACTTGGAGAGGATGCAGGGGGTCAGGTTGGCGTAGAGAAGATGGGATTGGACCAAGGACGGGAGAAGATCTAGGGAAAGGGCGAGGTAGAGATGGAGGGAGTCGGTGCAGGATTCACTGAAGAGATACGAGTTGTTGAAGATAGAATAGATACAGAGAAGAAGACTGTGGGAGGACAGAAATGAATGTAGGTTATTGCTGAGTCCACTGACAGGTCGTGATTTCCCATTGGAAGCCATGACCTTCCTGGGGAAGGACAGTAATGACAGTAACAGATATTATATATATATATATATATATATATATATATATATATATATATATATATATATATATATATATATATATATATATATATATATATATATATATATATATTAATAACTATCGGAGTTTGAAAAAAAAATATAAAATTTACAAGTATAAAATAAAACGATTTAAAAAACAAAAGCAACAATTAAAATAATTTCAAGCATATGCAAGAATAAGAAAGTCTCTCTCTCTCTCTCTCTCTCTCTCTCTCTCTCTCTCTCTCTCTCTCTCTCTCTCTCTCTAAAATGTTGAAAAAGTCTCTAACTTGTAAGTGAAAAAGGAAGCCGATTTGCTTCACCGCGTTACATTTGCTAAGGGCTAGACTAGGCCTTTTCAAAACTATTGCTTTATTAAGACATCTCTTAATGTAAATTAAGTATATATATATATATATATATATATATATATATATATATATATATATATATATATATATATATATATATATATATATATATATATATATATATATATATATATATATATAATTTAAACATTTAAAAATCTGTTTAAAAGAAAATATGCTTTCAAAAGTAATTACGAACAGGTTGTATAATTTCATTTAGCATCCCTTCCCATGCAAAGCAACGAACGGGAACCTAAAATGGACTTTGTTCATTTCACTAACCGAATGAAGGATAGTGCGAGAAAGACACGACAGATGGCGTCCTTTTGTCATTCTCCTTTGAAAGTAAGCGCGTTTTTAGTAGGCCAAAATTAACGTTAAAATTATAATGAAATATATTTATTTCTTCCTTTGCTATAACTCTAGCACCAATTATCTACTCGCATAAAAAGTATGTTAGCAAATAAGAAGAAGACATATATATATATATATATATATATATATATATATATATATATATATATATATATATATATATATATATATATATATATATATATATATATATATATATATATATATATATATATATATATATATATATATATATATATATATATATATATATATATATATATATATATATATATATATATATATATATATATATATATATATATATATATATATATATATATATATATATATATATATATATATATATATATATATATATATATATATAATATATATATATATATATATATATATATAATATATATATATATATATATATATATATTATATATATATATATATATATATTATATATATATATATATATATATATATATATATATTATATATATATAATATATATATATATATATATATATATATAGACTTTAGACTTTCTCACCACTTTTAACCTCTCAACGTAGTGAGGACAATCGGGAGAAGCAGAGTTATTTGTGTTTTCCCGACCAGTGGGGTCACCTAATGCTGGTGATATGGTGTACAGTTATCTGGGGTGATAGTAACCCTTGCCACAGTCTTACAGATCTAGATCACTCAGCTATCCGTGGATGTAGTGAGATTCTATACTTTGAAGACTTACTGTACAGGTGGCAGATAGAGGATAGTGTGTTGTATGTAATTATAGATTGTATGTGTTGGCTGTGTTTGTAGTGATGTGTGGGTATTGAGATCAGTGTATTAATACACTTTGCCGTAAACTGCAATTAATTACAGAAGACCTCCAACGAACGGCGATTTTTAATGTCCGATCTTGGTTAGTGGGCGGAGCAGTCAGAGACTTCGTTTTACCGAGATACGAACTGCCTGCCTAAGGCGTGGAAATTTTCCGCTTTGTCTACGAATTTCCTCCGCTTTATCCACTGAGCTAACCGGGATCTCCATAATATATATATATATATATATATATATATATATATATATATATATATATATATATATATATATATATATATATATATATATATATATATATATATATATATATATATATATATATATATATATATATATATATATATATATATATATATATATATATATATATATATATATATATATATATATATATATATATATATATATATATATATATATATGTATATATATTATATATATATATATATATATATATATATATATATATATATATATATATTATATATATATATATATATATATATATATATATATATATATATATATATATATATATATATATATATATATATATATATATATATATATATATATATATATATATATATATATATATATATATATATATATATATATATATATATATATATATATATATATATATATATATATATATATATATATTCTTTAGTAGGCAAAAAGCCTAAGATCTACCACTTTCCACCAGAGAAGGGAAATATTTTAATTATGCTTGATTAAAGGCCGACATGTCACGACACACAGAAGTTAAAGCGTGCAAGTCAAAGGAAGTTCGGAAAATAAATTAAATGAGTGTATTTCAGACTTATATATATATATATATATATATATATATATATATATATATATATATATATATATATATATATATATATATATATATATATATATATATAGTAGTATATGTGGCGAGAACTCGACGGGCAAAAGTAACGGACTAACGGACTAGCGGAGTAAAGTAACGGGCTAAAGGAGTAAGTAACGGACCAACTTCAAATCCCTCAAGCACCTTCCTGAGGCCTTTATGAATGGAATTAGAAGGGAATTCGGCCCTCAAGCTCTTTCCTGAACGCTTTTAGAACGGAATTCCACAGAAACGATTCACCTGGAATTCGAACCAGAGTAGTTGTATCATCCTGCAGTGGTTTTCGGCTTTCGAAGGTTCCTTCCTGAAAGGGAGGAACGGAGTCCGAGATCCTCATATGTATATATATATATATATATATATATATATATATATATATATATATATATATATATATATATATATATATATATATATATATATATATATATATTTGGAATTGCAGATGGCAAAACGATAGGTACCTCGGAATAAGAGCTATCAACTCCCAACATAGCAAAGTTACAAATTTATAAAATGAAAAAACTTGGAGAAATATTCAAAAAAATCGAAATCAGTTTAGGGCTTCAGAGAAATTAGACAGAAGATGAAAGCTTACCTTAGTTACGATGTTAAAAATTCGTTAGATTCCTTTTTGAAGAAATTTTGATGTCTTCCTAAATATTTAAGTTAAAATTTGTAATTTCCTCTTCAGAGTTTGTTTATATGTTCAAATTTGGGAAAATCTTCAGCAAGAGAATGGCTTTCGTCACAATATGTAAATTCACCCTGGAAAACAATGTTTTCGAAATGAATTTTAACAAATGGATGAAGAGTCACCATAAAATTATAAATATAATGTAAATAAAACTTCGATCTTAACAAAGAATAAAATTTAACACTTTAATTAAAGGATTTGTAAGAAAAGTTGTACGAAAAATATAAGATCACATAAAAAAAGATATTTTACTTCACGTAATCATCAGGTCAAAAAAAAAAAAAAAAAAAGTTTTGCGCATTATTCCTGCGCGCTGATCAAAGAAAATACTTTATAACAACAACATATTCAAAGGCGTAACTTAGATACGTGTCACTAATATCAAAACTCGAAGCTGATAAATTAAATAACTCTGATTTTCAATAACAATATCAAACAACTAAAGAAATTTCACATTTAAACTTTATTATTAAGCAAAATTTTAATAAAAATAATATATATATATATATATATATATATATATATATATATATATATATATATATATATATATATATATATATATATATATATATATATATATATATATATATATATATATATATATATATCATAGACTTTAACTACATAGACAGCGCGCCAGATTCAAAAAGTGAGCCAAATTGAACCTTCTTTTCCGAAGCCGGATGGAAAGGCCCTAGATTAATATTATTGTGTTTATTATCACGGTACTGAAAAGTGACCGCATAATAGAACAAAATGGGATTTTGTTCAGCTATTAATTGTTCAAATAAATCGACTTTAAATTGTGGAAAGTCATTTTTTTGGTAAGTAATTTAAAAAATATATATATTTAAAGATGTGCCACCTTATAAAATAAGTTTATTTTGATAACTAAGGTAGGTAATTAACCGAAAAATTAGGTTGACCATTTCGTTTACAGTATTTAAGATTGTAAGTAAATTATGAAAACAATTATTGCACTTTTTGTTGCTCAAAACAGTGAAAAAAAAAATAATGTAGTTTTATACCCAATATTAATTTTTATTAATATTATTCTTAATTAAAACCATAGGTTTTAAGTGAACACTGCATAGATTTCTATCCATTATGCAAGGCATGGTATTGAAGGTTTGGTGTCATTACAACAGAAGAAGATTACATTTTTTATATAAATAAAAAATAAATAGGATGAAATTTTTTTTTAAATATATAAAAAAAAGAGATTCTGAAGTTAGTCTATGATTATATGTAAACTTTGTTACATATCAACCATATCCAAAAACCCTGCAAGCTCTATTGTTCTATGATCTTGGAAATTTAATAATATTAACTATATACAAATTTACATCAATAATTCAGCATTCAAATGTATTGTGACATCAGGCTTCATTTTTTTTCATTACAATTTTCAAATGAGTGACAATATAAATATGATGAATAATAAAATGATATATGTAGAAATGTAAATTACATTTAGATCTGTATCCTTTTTGTAGTAGTTAATAAAATATAGTTTAAAAGTAATTATAAAAAAGCAAAAGTTATATATGGGCCCTAATATCTACATCATTAAATTTTTAATATATTGTAATTATATAATCATATGCCATCACTATATATATATATATATATATATATATATATATATATATATATATATATATATATATATATATATATATATATATATATATATATATATATATATATATATATATATATTTTTTTAGTGATTTTTGTTAATTTTTTTATACATGAATTAAATTTTAAAAAAATGATTAATTTTTTTATTGATTTTTTTTAAATCTTTTTATTAGTAAACTTTTTATTAGTAATAATTAATAAGTAAATATAATTAGTTAATTAACTTATTTAAATTATAGTTTTTAAAATTTTAAAGTTTAAATTAATTTAAATTTTAAATAAAAAAAATAGATAAACCAATTTAAAAAAAAAAAAAAAAAAAAAAAAAAAAAAAAAAAAAAAAAACTGTATTATATTTTTAAAAATATTTTATGGTTTTGTGCTGCTGCTTAAATTTTATTATTAATTAAGAGAAATATTAAAGTTAAAATATTTTTATCCTTAGACTCTCAGCACTTGAAGAAAAATTAAGCCTTAATTTCTATAATTAGGAAATAAGTAAATAGAGACAGTTAGAGCTTTGAATAGAATAATATCAAATATAAGTGAATTGGTCTGATTAAATCAAATTCATTCTAATTAAATCAAATATTAAAATAAAAAAAATTCATCTTGAAGGGGGGAAAAATGATATTGTGGTAGATTGCTGAATCCTAGTAAATTTTAGTCCTAAAGGTTTTTGAGCATATTTATTAGAGATGCTCAAAATTTTATAGTATATATATATATATATATATATATATATATATATATATATATATATATATATATATATATATATATATATATATATATATATATATATATATATATATATATATCAAATTGCAAATTTAGGTTTTACTATAAAATGTTGTATGGTTAATTTTTGTTTTAAAAATGTAATTTTAATTAATTTTCTGATGGTAGGAATTTGATAGTCCTTGAAAGACAAATGTTATTTCTTCCTATCTCTGATTTTCTTATGTTTAGTGAATAATAAATATTTCTAGATGGATGAAAATGTTTTGTACATAAAGAGATTTTGTTTAAATTTTAGTAAGCAGAAATTATAATTTAATTGGTAATTTACCTGAAGAATGCAAATTAAGGAAAAAATTTTAGGGGGGGGGGAAGTTTCTATACTCTAAAATTTACTTATTGCATTCGTGTACTGAGAATATTTAAGAAAATTAATAAAATAAAATTTAAAAATAAATCCAAAAACTGAGAATTGTGATACTTTCTTTAAAATATGTTCAAAAATTATTTTAAAGTTATGTAGCTCTTAAAGAATTTTTTGACATAACACCTATTACTTAATTAATTGCTATATCTTTTATTCAAGTTAATATTTTAAGTAAATTTAAAAAGAATTTTGAATGTTGTGTAAAATAATGAAAGGGAATTATGGGAATTTTATGCACAATGACTTACAGCTATAATTTAAAAAAGCATAATTGTGTCCATAACTGACAATGATGTTGATTGTTGGCAATCATATCAAAATTTTTTTTTTTTTTTTTACTATTAAAAATAATATAATTTGCAGTATTATTAATGACATTAAAATTCCTATTGAGGATAAAATGTAATAAGGACAGTACTGCAAACTATTCAAAAACCAGTGGAATATCATCTCTATTATTTAATAAAGCAGAAACCTATATAGGATATAAGGTACAAACAAATTTATGATAATAATTAAGCTAATGAGAAAATAAAACTATAATACTGTAGAGTTTACAGGCATGCTTTCAGATTTTTAAAATATCAAGGGTTAAATTGCATGTATTGTAATAAAATAAACAATTAGAATTGAAAATTTGATTAATTTAAAAACAAATTTTGCCAGAAAATATGTACAATTTTAACTGAATTTCTTCAAAGCTATTTGAGCTCAAAAATGTAATCATACATTTGTTGCAGTTTGATTTTTCCTGAATGATATAAAACATATGAACTAGGTAAAATATAACTAAAATATAATTTTTTTTTTTTTTTTTTTTTTTTTTTTTTTTTTTTTTCATTTAAAAAATCAAAAACAGGAAATGTTTTGTATTTTATGATGAGTGTTGTTCTAGGAGTCTGCCATTTTGGATTCAGAATGTATTAATATATTAAATATATATATGCTACATTCTGAAAGAATAAACTGCCAACCATTCATGTCAGGAAATATAAGGATTTCTACATCT
>SEYY01003143.1:15000-30000 GCA_009176605.1 Armadillidium nasatum | reverse complement strand
TTATTATTATTATTTATTAATAATAATTTCAGTTACAATTACAATTTTTAACTGAACAGAGCTGTTGGAGCTATGAATGTGTTTTATAAACAAATGTTCGGTTTTATTTTGTATCTATTACATATACAGTATAAATATATATATAGTAGTAACGTATATATATATAGTTGGTCAGATGGATAGGAAGATTCGTAGACAAAAAAGGGACAAGCCCTTTTACATTTGAGTTTAAATTCAAACACAATATAAATATATATAGTAACGTATATACAGTAGGTCAGATGGATAGGGAAATTCGTAGACAAACGGGGATAAGCCTCTTTTGCATATTGAGTTTAAATTCAAAATTAACGACTATTTTATAATGAAGAAAGTCCAAGGTTCGTCCTAAAAAGTTACCTATTTTAAGCATATAAGTTCTCACGTCGTTAATTAAGCAATTTTTTGATCAAATATTATCGTTTTTCCTGCTAAACTTTTATCAAGAAAATAGATAGAGACAAATATAAAAATATTTGTGATTATCAAAATAAGCCTTTGTTATTTACAAGGCCATTTTTAAATTTATTTTTACTTTTTTGGCGGCAAAAATATGGATTCCTAAATTTATAACATTGATCTAAATTACTAAGTAATAATTTTACTATGTTACATACAAATTATAATATTGAACAGCACTAAAAAAAAAAGTATGTACATAATTAATAATAATAATAATAATAATAATAATAATAATAATTGGATATTTTGATGTTCTTAACTGGTTTTATATTATCTTTACTTTTTTTATGTAAAAACTATACTAGTATTAAAAAAGATGAAAGAATTATGAACATTGAGATACTGTTTCATAGTAATTCCGTTTCTGATCAAGGTATTATTATTATTATTATTATTATTCAACGAAATTTTTATCTAGACTCACTTGAAAAGTTTGTAAAGCTTTGGATCCTTTCATTATTATTATTATTATTATTATTATTATTATTATTATTATTATTATTATTATTATTATTATTATTATTATTATTATTATTATTATTATCATCCCAAATTGAGATTGATTTTGCATCCCTTTAAGGAAAAAAAAAAAAAAAAAAGGAAAGAAATTCAAGGTTTGCCAGAAAAAAAACTAGGATGTTGCAAGTGTAAAATATATTATTACGTATTTTTTTCTAATGATTGATTTATAGCCTAATTTATATAATTATTTTATATGCGTTTTTTAAAGCTGCAACTATTTACCAGGTGAAGCTATAAACATTTATAATCTTTCTTGGAAATAAGACAAATATCTGAAGCCAGAGATAAATAAATATATATTGGAAATTTTTGCAAGTTTTTGTGACTTGGTGTGTGTGTGTATGAAGTGTATGAATGGTTGTTAAATTTTAATGTATGGAAGAAGAATATTTTTTGATTATCAAGATTTTTCTACCACCTCTGTGTGACCCTAGGATGAAATTGATTGTTTATGCAATAAGTGTTGTAGTGTAGTGGAAGTGAAGATTGATAAAGGAAATCGAGCATTTATTAAGGGATGTAACAAGTAAATAATAGGATGGTATGATGGATGTTATATAATAAAGTAGGTTATATAAGAGAGATTATTTTTATTTTTTTTTATTTTTTTTTTTTGTGGGATATAAAAGTTATCTTTTACACTATTCAGTTGTTACCATTTCAAGTGTGAATGGTGTAAAGATTTACCTTTTTTTTTTTTTTTTTTTTGTAGATATAGCGGAAGGTGTAAATTTAGTGAACTCAGGTTTAAAAGCATTTCTGAATGGAAAGTGTAAAAATGGAAGAATACATTAAGCTTTATTGAATTTTGTGATCAGTTTCTATCTAGGGGTTTGTAAAGGGTAAATTTATTACCGACTCTTAACTCTTAACCATACTTAACCCGGTTCCTTTTGATTATTGACATGTTCTGGTCTCTTACACTGTTTTAACTTACAGTGAAAAATTTAAAAAAAAATATATTTTCTTTGATACTGTTTTTAACCCTGAACAGGAGGTTATGTTAACCTTACAGCTTACACTGACCTTAATAGTATTCGAAAGATGTTCCAGAGCGAGTCCTTTATACTTTCTCCTTTTTGGTTTATGAAATTGTGGAGTTTGGTTGTCTAGTCCTATAAAAAATTAGTGGAAATGGGTTGAAAAGAATTTCTTCTTCTTGTTCCCCGGTATCCCACGTTCCTTGAAAGTAACAAGAATGTTTGTCGGTGTGGGGGAAAAAAAATCAAGGCTGTTAATGTCTATTTAAAAATCAAAATCCGCCACATGAAGGGTTATTAGCCCTGTCAGTAGGTTCATTCGAGGATGAACCAAGGGTTTCACGGGTCGACGGCAAATATCCGCTGGCTGGCCAGGCCAGGCCTAACGCGGATGCCGATTTTGATTCCACCTGCAGCAAGCATTCCGCTGGTGTGTTTATTACGGATGAGTGGGCGGGGCTAAGCGCAAGAGAGAACTACCCAAATTTTCTACTCCGACCAGGCCTCGAACCCTGGACCTCTCGCTTGCTATATTTATTGAATGATAAAATTTGACGAAATTTTATTTTCTTTGGTGAAAATGATGGAAATAATTTAAAAATAAATAAGTAAATCAATAAACATGCATTGAAAAGTGCTAAAGCAACTAAACTGTTTTTAACCGTAACAGAACTGAAATGAAGGTTCAGATTCTTCATAAATTATTATTATTAGTTGACGTTTGGAAAACTTTAATGGTTTTACGTAGTATGTGATTTGTTTTTTTCCATTTTAGGACTTGCTAAAAAAAAAAAAAAAAAAAAAACTACGTTCGCTCTTTTTTTCGTTTTTGTCTACGGTTTCAGTTTCCTTGGCAATCCAAATCTCCTCTCGTGGACATTGGAAACCACTTTTTATTTTGCTGACTAAGTAATATAATTTCATTATTTAATAAAAAATAAGCATAAAGATTGGCAAAATGGGCAAGGGCGCCATCCTGTTGAAACTATTCACGAAGTCCTTCACCTAAACCTTCAAGTTAGAGCATTAACAGATTCCTTAGCATGACTAGATACGTCTCGCCAGTTACATATTCATCAAAGAATGGTCCTCAACCCATTAGCTTTCCACAAACCACACCAAACCATACTTTTTTGCGTTCCTTGTTGTTTTGCATAATCAAGAAAATGTGGATTGCTTTGCGACTAGTATCGAACATTCTCTATGTTGACCTCACCATTCACATAAAACAAATCATCATCGCTGAACGGTCTTCAGTGAAACGACTGCTTTCATTCAATTTATTGAAAAATCATTCATACATCTCAAGCCGTTTATCTGGGCCATCCTATGTTAAATGATACAGGATTTGTAACTTGTACGGATGAAATTTTTGCTCTTTTAAGATACGACTGATGGTGGTTTTTGGAACACCCAGCTTCATGGATCTCCTCAGAAGTGATTTTTTGAGGCTAGCATACAGTTTAGTAGCCATAACATTTTTTTTTTTTGGGGGGGGGGGGTTTCGGCAGAGACACGTGGTCGTCCAGAAAGGGGTTTGTCCATGATAATGAAAATTTTTAACCATCTTCGCGACCGTAGAAAAGCCAAGTGAAGTCTTACGTGGGTGACGTGCCTTAAATTCATCGGCTATCTTTCGATATGATCATCTTTTACGTCCACTGAGATCGTACCAGTTCAATTCTTTCTTTCTTTTCGAAAAAAGCCATATTTAATCCGTGGAGGAAATAAAATTATACTTACTAACATTTTCCTAAATGTCCAGATTTTAGGGACACCCTGTACACTATATTAAAATCACACGTACTTACACATTTGAATAAAGAAAAGAATTTAATTCTTCTTTATTATAAAGTTGTTAAATTTATTAAAATAATAAAAATTTTAAAAAATAAAAAAAAAAAAAAAAAATATAAATAATAATATATATATATATATATATATATATATATATATATATATATATATATATATATATATATATATATATATATATATATATATATATATATATATATATATATATATATATATATATATATATATATATATATATATCCTGCCCAAAGGAAAACTAGGTTTCAATAATTTTACATAATTTAGCCAATCTTTTTTTTTCATTTATAATTGGAAAATTTGCAGAAAGTAAAACGCAAATTCTTTATATTTAAAGTTAATTTTAGCACATTTTCGCACCTGTAATTTTTAGTCGCATTTATTTACACATTTACACAAATTCTCCCCCCCGCCACCTCACCCCTTCCTCCCTCCAGGAGTGTCAAAGCAACAGCGTAATGTTAGTTTCATATTTCTCTCAAGTATGTCTGTTATGGCTATTTATAGCACCTTATGATATATATAGATAACTTCGTTAACCTAACCTAACCTTGCCAAACTTATCTTGACCTAACCTAACTTAACCTAACCTAACCTTACCAAACTTATCTTGACCTAACCTAACTCAACCTAACCTAACCTTACCAAACTTATCTTGACCTAACCTAACCTTACCAAACTTATCTTGACCTAACCTAACTTATCTTAACCTAACCTAACCTCACTAACATTAATTATTATTGATTATTTTTAAACGATATCAATATCGCGATGTATCAATATCGAAAGATCAGAATTCTGCATAATAAAAGGAATATATATATTATATATATATATATATATATATATATATATATATATATATATATATATATATATATATATATATATATATATATATATATATATATATATATATATATATATATATATATATAGGCCAGATTTTACATTAGCGGCCATGCATAACTCAAAAAGTATTAATCTTACATTAAAAATGATTATATTTTTGAAATCCTTATTGAATTTTAGGTAAGAAAAATTGGGAACTAAAAATAAATTCTTATAATAAACTTTATTACATAAATAAATTTTACCTCTTTAAAAGCCTCGCGAGAATCGTGCGCCTGGCAGTCATTTTTTTAAATTTAAAATCGTCTTCAGGAAAAGTAGTTACAGTATCATCATCACTCACGGGTCGGGGGGTATGGGGGGCAGAGCCCCCCGTAGACATATGTTCTTTTTTTTTTTTTTTTTTTAAATATTTAAGTGGTTCATTTAACGACAACCTCCCCGCATCGTGTCTAAAAGCGAACTGACACAAATTTCTTACAATCGGAAGATTTTAATTTGCACGTTGTCGTTCATTTTTAAACATATTTTTTTTTTTAATTTTAAAAAAAAAATTTTTTTTACTTTTCTTACTGGAAATGACCTAAGGATTTCAAAAATATAATCCTTTTTAATGTACGGTTAGTAGTTTCTGAGTTATGCATGGTCGCTAATGTAAAGTCTGCCCTGATATATATATATATATATATATATATATATATATATATATATATATATATATATATATATATATATATATATATATATATATATATATATATATATATATATATATATATATATATAGTGGAATGGAAATTTTTTCTTCTTCGTATTTAATTAATATTAATTATTTTAAATATAATTCGATTTATAAGCCAAATTTTAACTGTAAAAGAATATTCATAAACGGATTTTAAAACATTTATGTTTAAATGTTTGTTAATCTCATTTAGGGGGAGTGGTCTCTTGGCCACAGACGTCACGTCATCGGCTACTCTTATCAATGTTAGGAAAGGCTGCACACACACACACACATGCTCGCACGCAGGCTCGTTCGCTCGCAGACTCACTCGCACGCACGCACACACACACATCACGCACACACACACACACATCACGCACACATACAACACGCACACACAAACACACACAGACACGCGTCGGAGCAAGGTCATAACGACAAGGAATTTGTTAAGACTTGTTATATTAGATAATTTTAATTTGTTTATATATTTTATTTATTTTTTCCGTATCTTTAATAAAGTTGTGAATTTTTTTTTTTAATATTTATTTTATAATTATTTTGATTTTTTTTTTTAAATTTGCATTTTTTTTTTTTTTTTTTTTTTTTAAAGATATTCAAGTGCAACAAGAATAATGGGCGATTTAATCTAATATTTAAGCTCGCTTTTGACGCCTTTTCTGGTATCTTTTGTCGACATCTAGCAACTTATAAAAATTAGTCTGTTAAAGTGAAATTCCTTTATATATATATATATATATATATATATATATATATATATATATATATATATATATATATATATATATATATATATATATATATATATATATATATATATATATATATATATATATATATATATATTAGGGATGGATCAGTACCAAAATTTGAACCGATACCAATAATTTTAATCCACCCGATTACCAAATACCAATACGTTACCTCTAGAATTTAAATATACCAATACTATTTTTTTAAATTTATTTATTTATTTATCGAACTCTCGAAGGTTGAAATAAGATTTAAAATATTCAATGATCATAAAATTTAAGTTTTCTGCTATTCGTAATATTTTGGTATTTATTATTATTAAGTTACATTGATAAACAAAACTATTGATAGGTTATATAGGGTTGGTGCTACCAAGATTTTGCAGCCGACTTGCTCTAGTGCATGATCTATTTGCTTCTTTAATTTTTTCAACATTCGTGGTCTTCAATCCAATTTCCACTTTGTTGAACACCACCTCTCTTCTTTTAGAGCTCACCTCTTATTCTTGACCGAAACTCGGGTGCTTAGACGTTTTGATAGCAAACCATTTTCTGTTTCCTCTTAATGTCTTTATCCTAAATTTTCAGCCAAAGGAGGGTGTTCCGCATATGTGTGCGCAACGATTTTGTGTGCTCTCGTGTCTCTAATTTGGAGTCTTCTAAATTTTATATCTTGTGGTTTGTGGTTTAAGCTCTCTTGTCATTCATTTGTTCTGTTTATTTACCTCATAATACTATTGACTATCCTAAATTCTTTGACTATTAAACTTCAAAATAGAGTACCTTCTCTATAAATACTTCTTTTTTAGAAAAATTACGTGATTTCAGTGTTCACTACCGTCAATGGCTTTATTCTAGTTCTCATGATACAGCCGGTGAACGTTGCCTTCCAATTTTTCATCCAAAACGACCCTGATCCGTTGGTGCAGCTCCCTACTCGTATCCCTGATCGTCTTGGAGTTGAATCTAACATTCTAGAATTTTTTTAAAGACTTCAAATCCTTCTCCTTATACTATCAAAGTCTGTCCTCCTCTTGGTTCTTTCGATCACCCTTATCTCTGTATCCTCTTCAATCTTTTCAGTCTTCAGCAAGAAATAACCACAGCCTATTGTGAGGAAATATTTACGACGTTTCGGTGCTTCCAATAATTTGGAAGTTTTGAACCGCCTTCGTAATTTTTTCACACCACCCTTGTTGCTTGTTCCTATAGGAGTGTTGTTCTCTTTTAAATGGAGTATGCCTAATACATCTGGAATGGTTCACTCATACAACTCTCCTCGGATAGGTGGAGTCTAGGGCTTTTCGTCCTATTAACTCTTCCGTAAAGGTGGAGTTTTACGGTTTCTATTATTCAGCTCTTCCGCCCTCATTAATTCTCTCCAGTCTGTTTCTGCCTGTCGAATTGTTGCGTCATTCTCTCTATACTAATCTCTATTACAGCTGATACTGCTCTTCTAAATTCTCTCGTCGTATACCTCTTCCACTGAGAAGGGCTCGAGCCATACGCCTTACTACTACACAGTCTCATCCTTTCTCTGTCCAACTCTCTGACTGCCAGACTAAACAGCTATGCTCAATCTTACATGTACTCAGCTGGTAAAATCTGGAACACACTCACTTTATCTGTGTTACTAACTTCCTCTGACTTGCACCCTTTCACAAACGCCCTGTTTCGAAACATGTCGGCCTCTAACTTGACCAGGTTTCCGGTATTTCTCCAATTCTGATAGAAATTGGTAGGGTTCTGGCCTTTGTCCATCAAAGGATATATATATATATATATATATATATATATATATATATATATTATATATATATATATATAATATATATATATATATATATATATATATAATATTATTATTTTTCATTTTATTTTCCAGTTAATAATAATAATAATAATAATAATAAAATATAATAATAATAATAATAATTATAGTAATAATAATAATAATAAATTGTTAAATGTGACAAATTTCAGTCAGAAATTATCAGTTTTCTTTCATGCAAGATTTTGGTATCGGTATCGGTCAATTTTTTGCCGATACCGATATTAAAAAGTTTTATTTTCCGATACCACAAAATATACCGATACTAACCGATACCGATACTTGACTCCATCCCTAACCTAATATATATATATATATATATATATATATATATATATATATATATATATATATATATATATATATATATATTATATATATATATATATATATATATATATATAGGGACCGACCTGGGTTGGAATTTGGCCGGGCCGGGGTCACCCAAATTTGGCCGGGGCCGGGGTTCTGGCCGGGGTTTCCTAAAATTTGTAAAGAGGTCAAAAGCACTGAAATTTAAGGTTAAGAAAATTAGATATAAGGTTTAAAAAAAAAAAAAAAAAAAAAAAAAAAAAAAAAAAAAAAAAAAAAAAAAAAAAAAAAAAAAAATTTTCTCCAAAAAAAAAAAATCAACAAAAAAAAAGTTTTTGTTATTAAGTTAAAAAAAAAGTACAAAAATTAAAAAAAAAAAATATTTCTAATTCATAATAGTGATTCAACAGGTTTACTTAAGTAAGATCCTAAGGTAAAGTTTGAAAAAATGTAAGATATAAAATTATCAATTTAACCTGTATTTATACATATCATTGTTATTTTTTATGTATCAAACTTGTATCATTTAGCTGCATTTTTAAAATTATTGTTTATACTTTCAGTCAATATGGCTAAAAGATCAGCTTCTGTAGTATTATACTTTACAATGTTTCAGGATAGGCTCGAAATAGCTAAATGAACATCTGCAGTCAGAAAATTAGAAGAGAACCTCGGGTGCTACAAGTAAAAAATTTCAACCAAATCTTTTTGGAGTATCTAAAATCAAAACACAAAGATGAACATTCACTAGCAGAAAAGGAGCGGTCAAAAGAAACAGAAAAGAAAAAAAATCTTAATTTTCTTATATTTTGTTTGAAATTTTTTTTTTATTATTTGACTGATTGAGCTAAAATTTTCAAAGTATGTGAATTTTTTCACGAAGTTCTGAGTTGATTTCGAGCATTTTTTTGAGTCTATAACGGTTTGAAACTTATTTGGACCCAAAGTTGAAAAAAATGAATAACTGGATCAAACCACTGGTCTACATGAGCTGAAAATTTAGCTGAATACCTTTGCCCCAATTTCTTGCATTGGTGGGAATAGGTTTTTGATATCACGTCTAGAAAAAAGTTATATAAGCACTTGAAAAAAAATTTCAAAAAATCGTACCCTTCTGGAGGAAAAAATTATTTATAAAAAAACGCTACCTACTATTTTTTTTTATTTGTGAATATTGTTTAGAAGAGGAACAGGGCAAAAATTTTATTTAGTGCATATTTAAATGCTCTTTGTTTGAAGCGAGATATAGCCTCTCAAACTTTTGGGAAATTTATAAAATTTGGCCAAAAATGGACCTTTTTGAAGCTATATCTCAAAACCAAGAATGTCATCGAATAAAGTACATTGAGAAATTTGTAGCCCCACCCCTCCTCTATACACACCAAAAAATAGGAAATGTCATAGTGGTATTTTTTTTAAAAAATTTTGTCTGAAAAGGTGGATTTTTAGTTCAAAAAAATTTTTTTTCTATAGTTGGTCAGTTTTTGGCTTATAACATTTTTCCTATAACTCTGGGAACAAAAGTCTATTAGAGACTTTTGTATCCCATTTAATTTTGAATAAATAGTCCAATTTTCAGCTCATTCTAAAAAGTGGTTTGGCACCGCCATTCAATTAAAAAAGGGGTAAAATTTAAAATAATAAATAAATAAATAATAAATTTTTTAACCGTAATAGACTCGGAAAAACGCTAGAAATGGACTTTTCTTACCGTAAAAAATCTATATAACTGAAAGTTTCAGCAGAATCGGCTGAAAATTTAAAAAAAAAAAAAAATTAAGTTTAATTTGCCATTTTAACCCGGCCGGCAACCCCGGTTTTCCCTGATTTTTGGCCGGGGCCGGGGCCCCGGTCGGTTCATATATATATATATATATATATATATATATATATATATATATATATATATATATATATATATATATATATATATATATATATATATATATATATATATATATATATATATATATATATATATATATATATATATATATATATATATAAGTGGCGTCGTTAGTGGTTTTTAATCATAGTTTCCTTATTAGTTCTTATACTTTTTTACCTACTATTGCAATTGAAATTTATTTAAATTTTTATTAATTTATTATTATTATTATTATTATTTAGGATGTGTCTTTTGAATGTAGATTGTTTTAGGAGAGAGAGAGAGAGAGAGAGAGAGAGAGAGAGAGAGAGAGAGAGAGAGAGAGAGAGAGAGAGAGAGAGAGAGAGAGAGAGAGAGAGAGAGAGAGAGAGAGAGAGAGAGAGAGTTAAATGTATCAAGTATAATCCCCAAATTGGTTTGTATTAAGGGCGTTGTGATGTCGTCATTTGGATGTTTGAGAGAGAGAGAGAGAGAGAGAAATTAAATCGTGAATGAATGACTTTTGCGTCAGTGATGATGACAATAGTGATGACAAGATACAAGATTAATAATAATAATAATAACTGTGTGTGTGTTTGTGTATATTCGTGTTTGTGTAATTGTTCGGACTTTTGAAAATAATTGTGCGTAATACTGTATGCACTTTTATTAAATTATGTGTTTAAAACACACACTCTCTCTCTCTCTCTCTCTCTCTCTCTCTCTCTCTCTCTCTCTCTCTCTCTCTCTCTCTCTCTCTCTCTCTCTCTCTCTCTCTCTCTCTCTCTCTAATTGGATAAAGTTTTCGCTCTTTAGAGTTGTACTTTAGTACTGCATTACAAGTTACCAAGTCTTAGATTTAGTATCAATAATAATAATAATAATAATAATAAAAATAATAATAATAATAATAATAATAATAATAATAATAATAATAATGTCGGGCAGAAATTTATTCAGGATTCCCTTAACGTTTGACGGTAACTTCTATTATATAAATATTTTTAATTTTTTTTTTTAATTTTTTTTTTGCTTCTGATGAATGTTAAAAAAAAAAAAAAAAAAAACAAAAAAAAAAAACAAACAACAATATATGCTGAGATATTTGAGTTTGCTGATGTTATATTTATTATATATATATATATATATATATATATATATATATATATATATATATATATATATATATATATATATATATATATATATATATATATATATATATATATATATATATATATATATATATATATATATATATATATATATATATATTATATATATATATATATATATATATATATATATATATATATATATATATATATATATATATATATATATATATATATATATATATATATATATATATATATATATATATATATATATATATATGCAGGGTGAGTCGGGAGGAACGGACCAAACTCAAGGAGTGAATTGTACACAGGATAATAATGTAAAAAAAAACATATGTTCTTATCCGATTTACATTTGTTTTCATTTTATAGCGTGATGACAATTAAACAAAATATCATACATTAACATTTGGGTTATCATAATGTTATTTTAATAAATGTTCGAAAATACCGCCATTGACCTCTAAACATTTTCGGCTTCGTCTACAAAGGGCGGCTGTTGCTCTCCTGATTGCTTCATGTCTTCCTTTAATAACGCCTGCAGCATTTTGAATACGTCGAATTAGTGCATCCCAGAGTGTCCACTTTTACTCTGTATACGTCAGTTTTGAACCAGCCCCATAAACAATAATCTAGTACTGTGAGGTCTCGAGATCTTGGAGGACTAATTGGACCACCGCGATCAATCCAACGCTCTGGAAACCTTTCGTCCAAATGTTGCTTGACCTGACGAGAGAAATGTGCGGGTGTACCATCATTCTGAAAGTACTTATGCATTCGAATGTTTTGAGGAACATCCTTCAATAGTCATTGTAATTCATTTTGTAAAAATTCGAAATAGTTGTCTCCTGTGAGGTGATTCTCAAATATGAAAGGGCCAATTAAATACCCATCAACCATATCACACCACACGTTTACCGTAAACCTATGTTGATAATTGCTCTTGAATGTTGCGTGGGGATTTTCGTCTGCCCACACATGACTGTTGCGAGTGTTAATAATGTTGTCACGAGTAAATGTTGCTTCATCCTTGAAAAGTATTCGCGATACAACATGATGATCATTATTTATCCACCGACAAAATTCCATACGTTTAGCATAATCTTCCGGTTGTAGGTGTTGCACTCTCTGTACATGGTATGGGTATAAGCCTTGCTCGTGGAGTGTGTTTATTACTCTTCTTTGTGGAATGTCCAATTGAGTAGCAATTCTACGTGAACTGGTCGTTGGATCTTCTCCTACTAGATCCAGAATATTTTCTACTTCTAAACCTTGACGAGTAGCTCGTTCGGATGTTATATCACTACTGGGAAGTGTTCCGGTCTCGCACAGTTTGTTGAAAACTCTGATAAATACTTTTTTATTAGGACGTCTGTGATGGAGAAACCGTTGACGAAATTCTTTAACAGCAGCTGTTAGCACTCCCATTGCAAAACCCATACACAAACAACATATTTGAAAAATTCCAGATGGGAATAGGTGTTCGGCATTTTGTAACACTTTAATGGTACGAACTGGAAAATGAACATGTAAATCACTGTCATAATACACTGATAGTCTGACACATTAGCAGTAAGTACAATTAATCATATCTTCTCATCTGACTTGCCATTTGTTTTCGAACGTTTATTAATATTCGTAGACAAAGCCGAAAATGTTGAGGTCAATGGCGATATTTTCGAATATTTTTTAAAATAACACTATGATAACCCAAATGTTATTGTATGATATTTTGTTTAATTGTCGTCACGCTATAAAATGAAAACAAATGTAAATCGGATAAGAACATGTGTTTTTTTACATTATTATCCTATGTACAACAATCCACTCCTTGAGTTTCGTCCGTTAATCCCGACTCACATATATATATATATATATATATATATATATATATATATATATATATATATATATATATATATATATATATATATATATATATATATATATATATATATATATATATATATATATATATATATATATATATATATGCCCAGGAGCACCCCAGCAGAATAATTGGCGTAATAATATATAATAATAATAATAATAATAATAATAATAATAATAATAATAATAATAATATACAGTGCATTTACTTAGTTTTAAAGCTGATTAGAAAAAAGGAATACGTTGAAAGAAATGAGACTTCCATTGCCTGTTATTTGAGACACAGCCCTTCAGACTGTACACACCGATTTGCACGGTGGTCACAGAACGTCTGGATGCCTCTGTAGAAGTTTTCCTTTCGAATGTCTATCACTCAAGTCGTCACGTGACGGCTTTGTGGATGTTCGAAGTCGAATCAAACTTAAGCCTATTCAGATGTGCTTTCATTTTTTTGGGAGTATAAAATAATTAATCAGTTGGGTAAAAGTCATTCGAATACAGAAGGTGGTCAAGCATAATCAAATTTTTTGTTGGGGTTCAAAAACGCCTTCACGATCTCAGCATTGTTGGGGGTGGGGGGCTTTATCCTGTAGGAGAAACCAATTACCAGATTCAAAAATGGCCATTCTAAGATGTTGAATTCTCTGTAGTAGCTTCTCCATTACGTCTTTATAGTAAAATGCATTTACAGTTTGACTCTCTGGAACATATTCTTTGTGGATTACGGTTTTCACTTTTTGAGCTTCACATAAGTTTTACGTGTTACAGCTGACTAATCTCGATATTTTTAGGACTGCGACACTCGGTAGGTCGCCCACTACTATGATCGTCTTGAATGTCACGTACATAACGGAAGTGTCTATACCTTTTAAAATTATTCGAACGGGTTATTGCTCAGTTTCCTGAAGATTCATTTACCATAGCACTTTTCCCAGCTTTGAAACAAAACACTACCGCTAAACGTTGCTTTGTATTATTCATGGCGAGGCCTTAACACAACCTTCCACAAGTAGCTGTAAATCAACTACTGCTAAAGTCACTGAGTCAAGGTGACGCACACTAAGTGTTGAGGCTTGTTCCTTCCTGTTTGTGAGGATTATGGTTGCTCGCGCAAAATTTTCACTGTGCGAGTAGTTTTAAAACTTGATAGACCCATTGCATATATACATATAGCCTAAATCATTGCCAATTTTTTGCTTTTCTTAAATCTTTTTCACTAACTTACACGTACGTCTCCCCTGTAAAGCGAATTAAAGAGATTACTCTAAAATTTAAGTCTTTATGATTCTGTCACAGATTTCCACAAACAACATTGGACAATTCCCATTAAGGTTGATTATAATTATTTTCCTATTAAAGGTTGATTACTTTCCCATTAAAGGTTGATTATTTTCCTGTTAAAGGTTGATTATTTTCCTGTTAAAGGTTGATTACTTTCCTATTAAAGGTTGATTACTTCCCATTAAAGATTGATTATTTTTATCAGAAACAATAAAATTCCCCCATTCGTATGCAAGTTATTACACTTTAAAATTAGTATTTTACAATATTGCAACGAAGATATTCTTTAAAGGGGCAATTGTTTAAAAATTGTTTATCTTGAAAAAAAAAAAATAAAAAAAAATAAGAGTACCGTACTTTATTTTCGGCTTTTTTTTCCTTTAATCTTCCCAATTGTATTTATAAATAAGACATACAATTACACAACACATGTACAATGCAAGTCATCAGATGTGCTCTTGCGTCGCACACACACACTATAATTACACATGC
>SEYY01003143.1:0-10000 GCA_009176605.1 Armadillidium nasatum | reverse complement strand
ATCTGTTCTCAATATTCTCGGTGTTTCTTTTTCTCGTGATCTTTCTTGGAAAGATCACATTACTTCTCTTTCTAAACAAGCTTCTAAGAGGTTGGGTGTTCTGAGGCGCCTTCGTAGTTTTTTTTACGCCACCCCAGTTGCTTGCTCTGTATAGGGGTGTTGTTCGCCCCTGTATGGAGTACGCCTCGCATATCTGGGGTGGGTCCACACATACAGCTCATCTTGAAAAGGTGGAGTCTAGGGCTTTTCGTCTTATCAACTCTTCCTGCTCTTACTAACTCTCTCCAATCTCTTTCTTCCCGTCGAATTGTTGCGTCACTCTCTCTATACTATCGCTATTACAACGGACATTGCTCTTCTGAACTCTCACGTCGCATACCTCCTCCACTGAGAAGGGCTCGTGCGACACGTCTTTCTACACAGTCTCATCCTTTCTCTGTCCAACTCTCCGACCCCAGACTTAACCGCTATGCTCAATCTTACATGTACTCTACTGGTAAAAGTCTGGAACACACTCCCTTTATCTGTTTTCCCAACTTCCTTTGACTTGCACACTTTTAAACGCCGTGTATCGGGTCACGTCGGCAATTAGCGACCCCGAATCCGATTTCTTCCCAACTCCGGTGGATATTGGTAGGCCTTGGCCTTTGCCCACCGGAGGAGACATAAAACCACCGGAGGAGACATAAAAAAAAAAAAGTATATATATATATATATATATATATATATATATATATATATATATATATATATATATATATATATATATATATATATATATATATATATATATATATATATATATATATATATATATATATATATATATATATATATATATATAGACTAACGTCATAGAAATGTCAATCATGTGTCTACTGCCTTTGTTATAAGTAATGTTTCTAAAAATATCCACATAATTGTCTGTAGGGGTTGGAGGGAGGGGGGTGTCCCGGAACCAAGAGCAGCAAGAAACTGATTGGACATATGATATCATAGTTCTGACCATTGTGTTCTTTTATTTGGGGTAACAGCAAATTTTTTTATTTTTTTTTTATTATTGTGAACATAGTTTTCTTTTTCACATAAACATGATTATTTTTATGTGGTGTAGATTATTTATACGGTATATATATATATATATATATATATATATATATATATATATATATATATATATATATATATATATATATATATATATATATATATATATATATATATATATATATATATATATATATATATATATATATATTCTTTTTTCAGATTGTGACGTAACATACATCGAGGTAAACAGAATATGCTCGCCAACGTTTCTCAGTGAAGATAAATTTATATATTTTAATATTAATTTTTATGCTTCTGTGTAAATATGAAGTTCAAAAAGTAAAAAAGTTGCTTTCTTTTTTTTGTTTTTATTTTAATTGATCTGTTGCACGAAAATTGAAAATAAATTTAAAGTTTAAGTACGATGAGTAAATTGAAGGTCAAACCATGATGAATGAACTTTTTCATATTATTTCGTTTAAATTTTTTCGATCAGGTTTGACTTTATTGACTAAAACGGTTAAATTAAAACCGGTTTTGATGTTTGTGTTTATTTTTTGCGATGGCGTCAGAATATAATAATGAAAAAGAGAGAAGGCAGAGTTGCGCCAGTCACAAGGATTCTAAACGTATTGCGGATAAAATGACGCGGTTATCTGTTCCATCAATAAAATCGTCGATTAATAAGACTAAAAACGGCGATAAATCTGCCGAAGTGAGTTTCCCAAATGTAAAGAAACTTATTCGACAGTATGATAGTATTGTCGAAAAGAAAAAATTTTCCCCTAAATCTCCAGACAGTGAAACGAGTTTTGATTTTAGAGAATTAAAAGTAAATGTTGAAAACATAAAAGACCGTTTAGATTCAAAAAGTAAAAACAGCGAGGACGACGATAATTCTGTATCATCAACTGAATATAGAAATCCTTCTCCAAAGACGAGAAGAATACGTGGAAGAACTAAAAGCCTAAAAGAATACTTTAGTAGTCAGAGTTTGCTGAACAGAGGCGTAAATGTTTTTGCATTCGTAGATTTACCGAAGAATTTTGATGGGGTTTTAGAAGATAAATATAGAAGTTCTCCAAGTTCCAAAAGGTTTGAAGTAAGGTCGTACAGTGACTCGAACATCGGTAGAAAAGGTTCTATAGTTCCAATACTACCAAGACTTGACTCTGGAACTAGTGATATGTCTTTGGATGGAATTCCAGTGACGTTTGATTCCTGGTCCGATAGTACAACCTCTGCCAAAAATTTGAAGCGCAGGGCATCAGCAACACCTTTGTCCTTGTCCCCAGCTGTATCCACTCCTTCAGGATCGATAGAGAATTTCAGATTAACAAAATCTGCTTCCTGTGGTGTTCTCTCTTTCCCTTCTGGCGGAGAATGGAAAAGATCAAATTCTTCCGATAGTGCTGTCGTTGTCGAGGACGAATGCAAGTATATAGATGACTCTAGAGGTTCTATGACCCCATCTGGTGCTCCTGTCAGAAGAAATAATCACTATAGAAAGGAATCTCCTTTTTTATCCAACGACTTTTGGAACAGAGACTTTGCCCAGTCTACTCCCCTTGATGATGGTTCACAGAGGTATTGCGAAAGCGAAGACTATACGGAGAAGGATGAATATAATATAGTATTGCGAAGATCGTCGAAAAGGACACAACGTAATCCGTCGGTAGTGATTAGTGATCATAGTGGACACTCTGTTAGCGTTCACGTAGCTTACGCTTCCGAAGATTTCTCTCTTAATAACCTTGGTTCTACTCCGGATCTTTTACAAGATGAATATTGTTTTCCACGTCGGAAGGCCTCAGACTGTTCCTTGTGTTCAGCTTTTGGTCCTGGCGATATGGAATATTGTATTTGTTACGGTTCTGAAGCGGGTAGTGAGAATATTAGTCAAAGACGACTCTCGGACTGTTCAACCTGTAGTTACCTCACGGCTTCTGAAGATGAGGTGGAGGTCTCTTTAGAAGAACCCTCGATTTTAAGAAAGGTAAGGAAAATTTATTTAATTAATTTATTCAAATAAATATTTTTCTCATTTACATAAATGACACAAATTTATTTGAATTGTGGTTTATGTCATTATTTTACAATATTTTAATTTAAAATTCTTTAATTAATTTTTTTTTAGATGTTTCTTACATATTTTTTACGTATTGGTTACTGAAATTGCGCAATAAAGAAACCTTAGCGTAGTATGTCGGTATCTAAATCTTTGTTTACTAGTTTGTTTGAAGCTCTAGAAGCTAGATAAATAAACGTTATTATAATAAACGAAATCATTGTATTTATAATAGTATATATATTTATTACCAAAATGGTTGCTAGATTGCAGGTTCTACCTTAATTAAAGCACATGGACTTAAAGGTAATCCTTTTATCGACATTCGTAATCCTTTTATCGGCATTCGTAATCCTTTTATCTGCATTCGTAATCCTTTTATCTGCATTCTTAATCCTTTTATCTGCATTCGTAATCCTTTTATCTGCATTCTTAATCCTTTTATCTGCATTCTTAATCCTTTTATCTGCATTCGTAATCCTTTTATCTGCATTCGTAATCCTTTTATCGGCATTCGTAATCCTTTTATCTGCATTCGTAATCCTTTTATCTGCATTCTTAATCCTTTTATCTGCATTCGTAATCCTTTTATCGACATTCGTAATCCTTTTATCGACATTCGTAATCCATTTATCGACATTCTAACCTTAATTAAGACTATAAATATGGCAGGCCTGTTGGTTAGATTGCCAAATTACATCGAATTTGAATTTCTTACTATTTTAAGATTTTTGTTGTTCGTTTTGATATGAAATTTGTTGGTCAATAGTTAGTGCTAAGTCATTTTAGATAGTCAAAGTAAGAGCCAGTGAAAAGATACAAATTTTTTTTAAAAGTGCATTTTATTAAGTTTACTATATGTACAATTTTGGTTTATTTTATTAATTTTTTTATTTTATTTATATTTTTAATTATTTATTTTATAAATACATTCGTCAGTTTTGGTGCTTTGCGATATAAGGGAAATTTTATTATATATTTAATTAAATTTATTTATTTATTTATTTTTTTTTTATTTAATTTATTTTTTTAATTACTTGGTATTTGTGACTCCCTTTCACCGCTATGTTCAATCACGACGAACTTTTGTTCGTAGTTCAGTTAAAAAAAAAAAAAAAAAAAAAAAAGTTTTTTTTTTCTAAGAAACAAAAAAAAAAATAAAAAAAAAATTAAGTTCTTAGAATTTGAATGATTAATGCTCTTATACAATAATAATAATAATAATAATAATAATAATAATAATAATAATAATAATAGTCCCTTCTTGGAAACCTTGCAATCCCTTTCAGGACTTCTATAGGATTTCGGAGAATTCGGGTTAAGAAATATTAGCTTCAATAATAATAATAATAATAATAATAATAATAATAATAATGGGTTCTATGTAGTAATCACACTCTCAAATACTTTCTATTAATCCATCTAATATGTATTAGGTGTTAGTTAATCCTATATATATATATATATATATATATATATATATATATATATATATATATATATATATATATATATATATATATATATATATATATATATATATATATATATATATATATATATATATATATATATATATATATATATATATATATATATATTAATTAATTAATTTTTTAATTAATTTTTTTTTTTTTTTTTTTTAATTTTTTTTTTTTAATTAAATTTTTCTTTATTTTTTACAAATGTGTAAATATATGCAATTTTAATATATATATTATAATTAAGGGTGTCCCACTTAATTTCGGTCCCAGATATGCACGTATATATATATATATATATATATATATATATATATATATATATATATATATATATATATATATATATATATATATATATATATATATATATATATATAGTGGGAATAAGTTAATAAAATATGCCACGGACATACTTTGTTGTGTGAGAATTGTGCTGACATCGCAAATGTTGGAAGTGATTGCTATTTGCTTCAAGGCATTGCCTGCACACGATTTTTCATGTTATGGAAGGTTGCTACCAACATATTCGGAGTCAGGTTGTCAATTGCCTGCCTGCCGAATATGTGATTTTCGGTTGCAGGGAGATACGTGGCTGGTTGCGATACACTTTCTCTTTCAGCATATCCCATAGGAAGAAAATGCGGCGTAGTAAGGAGGGTCAGGCGTCCTTGGTGGGCAAAGTGGCCAATGGCCCTTGGAAATGACCCTTATCTTCTAAGAAGGACTCAATTTCGTTCATGCTGACGTTGGAGGTGTGGCAAGTGAAGCAATCCTGATAAAAATAGTCAGTACGGAGTTCCTCTTTATCGAAATGATTAAACGAATTCATTGAAAATGTTTCATTATACAAATTTTATTAACTTATAACTAGTACTTTGATATCTAAAAATTGGTATCCGGAGAGAAGAGTAAGTGGGGGACACCCTTTAGTATCTTCAGAACATTGATTTTAAAAATTTTAATATGGGAGAACATGGAGAGACATGCAAAATCCTTGTACTTTAAATTTAGAACTCGTAAATTGCGATTGCAGAAAGAATCTTTTCTCCAATTTGTGGGGTAGTTCGATCTCCGTCTTGGCGTGTATGTATATTTCACCTCCATTACTAAACACCCTTTCACTCTCGATAGAAGAAGGTGGAGCATATATATATATATATATATATATATATATATATATATATATATATATATATATATATATATATATATATATATATATATATATATATATATATATATATATATATATATATATATTAGCCAATATAGGAAAATAATCGGCAAAAAATTTACGATGACAATCGAAAAAAAAAATACCGATTTTTCCCATGGCCACAACGATATATAATATATATATATATATATATATATATATATATATATATATATATATATATATATATATATATATATATATATATATATATATATATATATATATATATATTATATATATTATATATATATATATATATATAACCTTCATCGTCCGGATGTTTGTCCTATTTAAATTAAAAAGAAAATATTACAAAATTATAAAATTTCCATTAAACACTTTTATTAATTTTTTTATAATAAAAAAAAAAAACTCCAGCTGAAGGGTGACGAATATGTCCCGTGAAACTGTTTCTTCCTTTTATTCAGTAACTTTTATGTGCAAAATGTGAAATATTTTTTTAAAAATAATAATAATAATAATAATATATGCACTCGAGAGAATAATTTATATACGTGGGTATAGGCTGATGATGTGACGGTGATAACATCAGGAACTGAGGATCTTCAGGAAGCTGTGAATATGTGGAATGATGTGCAGAACTCTATGGGCATGAGGATAAATAGAGTGAAAACAGAAGTAATGGTAATAGCAGAGAGAGAGAGGAGAAGAGAGAGAGAGAGAGAGAGAGAGAGAGAGAGAGAGAGAGAGAGAGAGAGAGAGAGAGAGAGAGAGAGAGAGGCAGGCGAACATAGAGGGAACTAGACATAAGCAGGTCAATAAGTTTAAATTATTTGTGTGTCTTGTTCGACGAAAAAGGAAAACTGGAGGACGAGCTGAGGGAGAGAATAGGAAGATTCTCAAAGAATTTGGGAATGCTGCATCCGCTACTAAAGGAGAAAGGAATACCAACAGAAGTGAAAGTATTAATATATAAAACAATACTGATACCAGGATATTGTTGTACGGTTCGGAATGTTGGACAATGAATACAGTGCATAAGAGCAGAATTGAAGCTGCGAAAATGAGAGTACTCATAGTTGCTCAGGAGAGTATCGCTGAGAGTTAGGATAAGGATTCAAATGGTGAGGGAGGAACTTGGGGTGTAGTTAATTTTGGAGTGTTAGGAAAGAAACCAGTCGAAATGGTTTGGTTACACTAAGAGAATGGAAAAGGGAGAGAGAGGCTGGAATAAAGACCAGAAGGAAGGATACCGGCAGGGAGACCGAGGAAGAAGTGGATGGAGGTGGTGGCAGGAGCCATACAACGAAGGAGCAAGAAACTAGAAGAGGTGGAAGAATATCCAAATGTTTCAGGACAAAAATAGGTGGAGAAGATTCTGGATGAGTAACATTCTACAGGCAAAAAATAATAATAATAATAATAATAATAATAATAATAATAATAATAATAATAATAATAATAATAAAAAATAATTAATTTTATTAATTAAAAAAAAAAAAAAAAAAAAAAAAAAAAAATTATGAAAATATAATAATAATAATAAAAAATTCTAAGTGTAATATTAATAATAATAATAATAATAAAATAATAATAATATAAGAAAATATAATAATAATAATAATTAATTTAAAAATTATTAACAATAATCAAATAATAAAAATTAATAAAATATATAAATAATAAAAGTAATATCAATAAATAATATTATTTAATTATAATAATTATAATAATAATAAAAAAAAAAAAAAAAAAAAAAAAAAAAAAAAAAAAAAAAAAAAAAAAAAAAAAATAATTTTAATAATAATAATAATTAACTAATTTTAATAATAATAATAATATAATATTACCCCATTATTTTAGTTGTGACTATAACTAGGAAAGAATGAATGTGTTGTTTAGTACTTTTATAACAGTAGTTTTAATGGTTTTTTTTTTATACTAAAAAAAAAAACTCGAGGGAGGGGGGTGTCATTCTTGAAATATTTAGGATTTCTTTTTCACTCATCGATGCCCTTATAATGCCTTTATAATATATGACCCACCGAGATGCAGTTAGAAAGTATTTTGCTTTGTGTAGTGTAGAGGGTTTGGCTTTAGGGAGATTTTTTTTTTGACTTATAGTTTTGTTGGTTCT
Organism: Armadillidium nasatum; assembly: GCA_009176605.1. NCBI lineage: Eukaryota > Metazoa > Arthropoda > Malacostraca > Isopoda > Armadillidiidae > Armadillidium > Armadillidium nasatum. The sequence continues at coordinate 2,081 of SEYY01003143.1, read as the reverse complement.
ATCGATTTACATTGTTGGTTCTATCGATTTACATTGTTGGTTCTATCGACTTACATTGTTGGTTCTATCGACTTACATTGTTGGTTTTATCGATTTACATTGTTGGTTCTATCGATTTACATTGTTGGTTCTATCGATTTACATTGTTGGTTTATCGATTTACATTGTTGGTTTATCGACCTATTTGATTGTTTACTGATAGAGTTCAGATATCCTGACTGTTTTGTATAGATAAGCTTTTAAAAGTTGACTTGTATTGCTCTTAGTACTTATGAGGCCTGATAACATATGAATATATAATATTTTTTTGTGTAGTTACGAGAGGTTGTGATACGTACTCACTGGCGAAACCCATAATTTCAGACATAGAGAGTAAGAGGAATATAGACAGACAGGACTGTGGTAAAGGTTACTTAAAAAAGATTTTTGGAACTATCTTTAATTTTATAGAAAGCAGCTTTTCGGAGATACTTGCTAACAAGAAAGAATATTGAAGTGTTATTTAAAAGGGTTTTATTATCGAGGATAACACTTAATAATTTTGCAGGGTGACCTATTGATTGTTACATCGTTTGCTCTAACACTAAAGCTGGAAGAAGTTTCATTTTTTTTTTTTTTTAATTTTTTAGATATAAGAGACCCATTTTATTTTTTTTGTCGTGTTGTTTTATCATATTTCAATATCTCGATCCGAAGGTCATCTTTACATTGTGAATGTAAGGAATTGCAAATTTTGAAGCATTGTATTATTCATCAAATAGCTTGCCCAAAATGGGTCTTTTACAAGTTCTAATAATCCCAATTCTAAACATTTGTTCGCTGAAATTTATTTAAAGAACTTAATTAAAAAATTTGTTGCTCCACTTTGATAAAACTATTAATTTTAAATTTAACTTATTATTGATTTAATTTCAATGTAAAGATAAGTTTAAAATATTTTTTTCGATTCCTAAAATTTTCATTTATTCTAAATACAACTAAGAAAATTTCAAAATTCTTCAAAAGCTTCAGATCCCTCTAAACCACTTTCCAATGCTTCTCCGGCTCTTCTCCTTCCCAGCTGTTTAAAACAAAATTCGAAATTCAGATAAAAATATAATATTATATATATATATATATATATTATATATATATATATATATATTCTATATATATTATAATCTATAAGTTTAAATTTCCCTTAACATTTTGATGATTGTCAATTACCTAAAATATGAAACGATACAGATAATATGATGCAGGAATCTGATTTTTTCCATATTTTGATGTTAAATTATAATAACACTATCCAACGCCTCCATTATATTTTTTCAATATTTTCATGAATTTCAATGACATTGATTGTTTATAATGCAGGTTTTAATGTATTCACTTAACATTTTTTATTTTACAGTTACCTAAAATATTGAAACGACAGATAATATGATGCAGGAATCTGATTTTTCCATATTATGATGTTAATTATATAATAACACTATCCAACGCCTCCTTATATTTTTCAAATTTATTTCATGAATTTCAATGGAAATTTTCGTTTAATGAGTTTTAAATTTCACTTACATTTTTGATTGTCAATACCTAAAATATTGAAAACGACAACAGATAAAATGATGCAGGAACTGATTCTTTCCATATTATGATGTTAAATTATATAATAACACTATCCACGCCTCACATTATATTTTCAAATATTTTCATGAATTTCAATTTTTCGTTTAATGAGTTTTCCATTTCACTTAACAATTTTTGATTGTCAATTACCTAAAATATTGAAACGACACAGATAATATATGCAGGAATCTGATTCTTTCCATATTATGATGTTAAATTATATAATAACACATCCAGCTCACATATATTTTTAAAACTTATTTAATGAATTTCAATGGAATCTTCTTTAAATGAGTTTTCCATTTCACTTAACATTTTTTGATTGTCAATTACCTAAAATTTATGACACAGATAATATGATGCAGGAATCTGTTCTTTTCCATATTATAATGTTAATTATATAAAAACTATCCACGCCTCACATTATATTTTCAAATTATTTTATAATTTCAATGGAATTTTCGTTTAAA
>SEYY01003142.1:27500-29555 GCA_009176605.1 Armadillidium nasatum | reverse complement strand
TATATATATATATATATATATATATATATATATATATATATATATATATATATATATATATATATATATATATATATATATATATATTCGGTAAAGGTGGAGATTGTTTCTGAGTTTCGATTGTTAAAAAATATCGAAAATCGAAAATATCAGAGAAGCCTATCATAAACAAGAGAGTTGCCAGAGGTACCATTACTACACACAATTATTATTACTTACTTTTCTAGCAGAACCTAATTCGACTTATCATAACCTGAACTACGAAGTATGCCGTAAAAAGAGAATATATTACTTACTTTTCTAGCAGAACCTAATTCGACTTATCATAACCTGAACTACCGAAGATGCCGTAAAAAGAGATTCATATTTAAGGAATAACAAGAACGCACTACAATCAAAGTGAAAGAAAGGAAACTGAGCTAGGAAACAGGCAGAAAGCATCGATTAAAATTTTATATCGACACGATATAAAAAATATCGAAACTCAGAAACAATCTCCACCTAAGCCTATATATATATATATATATATATATATATATATATATATATATATATATATATATATATATATATATATATATATATATATATATATATATATATATATATATATATATATTAGGTGGAGATTGTTTCTGAGTTTTCGAAAATTTTTTAAAATATCGATATTTTCGAATTTTAGATGTCGATATTTTATTTTTTTTGAAATCATACTATATCCCTAAAAAGCTAATTTTAGTTTGCGTTTTATTTAACATTGCTTGGTCGGATGTGATTCTTATGTAGGTTTTAGGCCTCTTTTACGGCAACTTATTGTGTCAATTTTTTTTAGGCCTCTTTTACGGCTAAATTTATCTTCGGTCAAGTTCAGGAAAAATTTATGATAAGTCGAATTACGTCTTTCAACTAGAAAAGTAAGTATTAAAATAATAATTGTGTGTATGTCTAGTAATAGTACCTTGGCAAACTCTCTTGTTTACGATAGGCTTCTCCGATATTTTTGATTTTCGATATTTTTAACAATCGAAACTCAGAAAAATCTCCACCTATATATATATATATATATATATATATATATATATATATATATATATATATATATATATATATATATATATATATATATATATATATATATATATATATATATATATATATATATATATATATATATATATATATATATATATATATATTGTTGCGATTTGCTTATAAACAGAAATCGCGGAGAATAAGACAGTAATGTGACTGTCTGTCCTAAAAATTCTTTAAAAAGTAACAAACCAAATTTAGATATATTAGCCTAAAGAAAATAGTAATTATAAACAATAAAATCTAAAGTTACTCACCAAATATTAATATAATCTTCTAGCCAAATTTTAAGTATAACTTTTAGGTATTTTTTCCATAAAAAAGTTCTTCAGGAAGAAGCGCCTTATTAACGTTTAAGACTTTATTTAAATTTTAGTAAGTATTTTAAAAGATAAACTGAACCTCTCTTAACTGAACAATTGCCATTCAAACATCAGGGCAATAAATCCTAACTCCAGTTACAACTTAGAACTTTAATTAAACAGTTAAATGTCAACATAAGTCAATTTTTAAACCCCATAGAATGCCTAATAAGCCTACTCTTTTGCTAATTAAAATCAAACAATGCAAATCAAAAATAAAGAGTAGACTGTCAATGTCAAAGTTCCAAAATAGCAATCAGAGCCCAAATTCAAATTCCTAATATCTAAATAAAACAATTAATAGTCAAAGACAGGTTATTAATTAGTTATACTTTACGTTCTGGAAGATCTTGTCGACGAGGTTGATATATTTTAAAAACAATTTTGTTTCTAACGAGTTATAAGAGCAAGTCCCTTAGCATCTTCAAAAAGTGGCCCACAAGGTTTTTTGTGTTGCCATTCGCAATGGGAATCTAGTTTTAGGGAAATTTTGAAACTTCAAAATAAACCAGAGATTTTGTATTTTACTAAGAAGCAAAAATGTAAACCAAAAAAATAGCTTCATCTTTAAATCAAAATATTTAATTAAATCTAAAATATA
>SEYY01003142.1:15000-22500 GCA_009176605.1 Armadillidium nasatum | reverse complement strand
AATAATAATAATAATAATAATAATAATAATAATAATAATAATAATAATAATAATAATAATAATAATAATAATAATAATAATAATAATAATAATTAAATCTTTAATAATTAGAAAACCATTCATAGATCTTTTCATCCATACTTTTTATATTCTTTAATTTTAACTGATTAAAAATTCCATCTATTTTTTTGTCATATAGATTTGTTTTAAATTGCTTGATCATTTCTTTCGGTACGCAGCACTGAACAAACAGATCGGCTAATTCAAGCTTTCCAGAACTTAATACAGCCTCACAAATCTCGTACCCTTGTTTGGACATGATTTTTTGTTTCATTTCTTTCGAAGCGTATTTGAATATCATTTGAAAGTTTAGCTTATCATCGTCATTTGAATAGTCGTGGGAGAAAATCTTTTTTAACAGAGAAATATTAGGATTTTCTTTATTAAACCTATATTCCTTTACTTCAGGAGAATATTCATAGTGATATTCATTAAGAGTTTCTCCTGACTCAACAGATAAAACGTATTTTTTATAATCTGATGATCCCATATTCCAAATTGTTCTTAAAAGGAATCTATAATCAAATGTACTGTTGAAAAAATGATCAGAAATCATATTAGCAATAGTGTGAAGTAAGAAATAAAATGCAACATTATCTATACCATCCCAGAGAATCTTCGCTACTTTGAGAAATAAATACTGGTATGGCCAAATCAGTAATTCCATTAGAACACTACAGGCAGTATGAGGTAGGAATATCTTCTGTAGTTGCTCACTACGTAAGTTATAAATTAAATATTCTATCATATTTATGTATGGTTCGTCAGAAATAAACAATCTATTATAATCAAGCGACATCGCGGTGTTCAAATTAAGCTCCAATTTAAAGCCTTTTGCTAACCACTGTAAAGCATTTTCTTTGTTCAATGGATTGAGTTTCCCGAAAGTATATTTAAAAGTAACATCACACCCAAGTCTAAAGGAATGAAGGCAAGCTTTAAGAAACACCTCATTACCGACTTCACTTTCATGTTTATCTATAAATTGAAAGGATTCCCTTGGAAGATAAAACCTAAATAATGAATCAGGTATAATGGTATCCATGTTCACGAACTCTTGACGCAATTGTGATTTCTCATCTTCGGTAAATTTTTCCCATAATATTTGAATATGTTCTGTAAAAAAATAATTACAAGCGATTTGTAACCGTACAACAGTAGTTAAACTTTCATCTTTTATGAGTTCTATTGCTGCTAGTTCTCTATTAAGTAAACCATTACTTTTGAAGAGGTAACTTTTAATAAAGTTAATACAATAAGAATGACTTAACTTTAGTAAATGATTGTGATGAATAGTCCATTTTATCACTTGAAAGCCAATCAAAGGAATTAGATAATATGGTAAATTGTATTTCAGCAAGTGAGGAAATTTCTCCAAAGAATTAAAAAATTTTGATTGCAAAGCCGAATTTAAAGATTGAATATACATCTTTAAATTTTGTGCAAGACTTAAATTTTAATGCTTCATTAAGTATTATTCTTTTCACTTCTCGTCGCATGCAGAATTCAATAACAATTTTCACTGAACATATATATTGCAATTGAATCATTGCAATCAGCAAATGGATCAAGTTGGCTTACCTACGGATAAACAAAATATATATATTAATTTTTCTGCGTTTTTTTTTTTTTTTTTTTTTTTTTGTTTTTTTGTTTTTTATTTATTTATTTATTTTTTTTTTGCAAATAAAAAACACTGGAAAATGTAAATTAAGAAATTTAACAAACCAACCAAAATCAGTAAAAAATTCGCTTGTTGAAATTGTAATAATTACAATTTAAGTTTAATAATCCCGAGTCTCACAATCCCGAGTCTCACCAATGTCAAATTACCTATATATATATAATATATATAATATATATATATATATATATATATATATATATTATATATATATTTATATATAATATATTTATATATAATATATATATATATATATACGATATGAACTACTCAAAATTACAGAAATACTTATGGCATCATGTCTCACTGTCTCCATGATTTCTTATAGCAACATACAGTGCCGTGTCTGGTAAACGTAAAGAGATATACATGCGCAATACAGTGAAATGCGTTTATTTCGTGACAATATAACACATACATATTGGTACCTGGTGCAACTGGTAGACGACGTTTCTTCCTTGGTGTAACTGGTCTACGACCAGTATACTGACCATAATACTGCTTCTGGCTTTGATGACCGCCTGTATTCGATGAGGTAAACTCAAAATGAGGTTCTGGAGTGTTATCCAATACCGTAATCACGGCAAATTCTAGTTTGACGATGGTAAGAGATGAAGTAATAGATCGTTAACGAGCCTTTGAGGTGGTCCTAAATGTTTTCAATGGGATTGATGTTGGGTTTCATAATGGCCACTACAAAACCTGTATATCGATCACGCGTAGGTGGTCCGTAAACGTCTTTGCACTTTCTGGGCAGCCATTATCGTATATTAGATGGATGTGGTTCCTTGTGAACTGGGAAAAGTGCATAACATAGTCTTGTATTATCCTACATTCTGTGACCTCCGGTGAATAGGGGAGAAGGCAATTAGGGTGTCGAAACAAATTCCGCCTCAAAACATTTAAGACTAGCTCCGAAAGATTCCCTTTATGTGATGTTGCATGCGTTCGTTATGTCTCCTCTATATTCTATATTACAACCATCTGTGGACCTTAATCATACCTTAGTTTCGTATGTAAAGAACACACGCTTTTATTCATCAACGGCCCGATACAGGGTTCTATCTTTAGGTGTCGTGGCCTATTCATGCTGACGGACTTGTTAGGTGAAGAGCTTCAGCTGAAATACAACATACAATTCCTACAACGCAATATTCAAAGCAATTGACGAATTCTGCGTGCGAATTAAAACACCAGGATACGTTGAAATTGAGTAAACCATCTGCATTTTACGTTTCAAACTAATAGCTCCTCTCTGATACGTGATTATGTACTATATTCCACTTGCTTTGTGGCAAGCCACACGAACTCATACATATTTATATGCATAACGTCATATTTCCTACTCGGTGTTAAAATTTTGAACAAGAGTATATATATTTATATATATAATATATATAATATATATATATATATATATATATATATATATATATATATATATATATATATATATATATATATATATATATATATATATATATATATATATATATATATATATATATATATATATATATATATATACCTAAGAGTTTAAAGACAGATTTTTGAAGTTTTAGAATTCTACTTTATAGAAAGAGTGGGGCTCATACCAACGAAGCCTTTGGTGGTCTGTTGAATACTTCTTCGATTAACATAATCTGGCTCTGTATATATATATATATATATATATATATATATAATATATATTATATATTATATATATTATATATATATATATATATATATAATATATATATATATAATATATTATATATATATTGAGAGAGAGAGAGAGAGAGATAGAAAGGGTAAAGTGGAAAAGAAATGGAACTGAAATTACGATGCTCCCTCCCTCTCTCTCTCCCTCTTTCTCTCTCCTCTCCCTCCCTCCCTCTCTCCTTTCTCTCTCCCTTTCCTCTCTCTCTTCTCCTTCTCTCTCCTCCTTCCTCTCTTTCTCTCTCTCTCTCTCTCTCTCTCTCTCTCTCTCTCTCTCTCTCTCTCTCTCTCTCTCTCGTTTTATCTTTTTTGTATAACAAATACCTATCATATAGAGAGAAATAAATCTAAACAAATGATATGAAAAAAATTGATAGATTACTATAATAATAATAATAATAATAATAATAATAATAATAATAATAAAATAATAATAAATAATAAATAATAAAAATTTTATTATTTTTATTTTATTTTTTTTTTATATTATATATATAATATATATATATATATATTATATATATATATATATATATATTATATAATATTAATAAATATAATTATAATATATATATATATATATATATATATATATATATATATATATATATATATATATATATATATATATATATAATAGTATATATATATATATATATATATATATATATATATATATATATATATATATATATATATATATATATATATATATATATATATATATATATTATATATATATATATATATATAATTATATATATATATATATATGGGAGGAAGTAGCGCAGTCTGAAGCGATGAAAGCACCCCCCACTGGGCTTAACACACGGGGTGATAGGGTGGGCTAGACCATCCCGTTTCACTCCGTTGCCTTTTGGTTCGTTCCTTTTCGCGTTTCATCTTCTCAGAGGTCTCTAGTGTACCCTTGACTCACTCTTGGAGTGCATATGCTCCTACAACTTTCCTCCTTCTTCACATGCATCCTATAAATTTACCATCGCTTACACTTACATTACCTATTAAATAAATAAAAATGGCGAAACATAAATCTGCCTCAGAGAATCAAAGAGGGGCGGATTTCCAAATGTAGCTTCTCATCCACTCCTTCCCCATCACCATTTGGGAGTTGGCGACCTAGGGTGACGGGGTTGGCGTCACCAAGACCTTGTTGCGACTTGCCCTGGTGCACGGTCTTCTTTTTCATTAATTCCTGCAACATTCGCTGTCTTTTGTCTAATCTCCACTTTGTCGAACACCACCTCTCTTCTTCTAAACCTCATCTCACGTTCTTAACTGAAATTCCGGTGTCTGAGTGCTCTGACAGCAAACCCTACTCTGTTTTCTCCTACTGTCTCTATCCTCAATTTTCAGCCAAAGGCGGATGTTGCGCTTATGTGCTCATATGTGAGCTATGATGTTGTCTGTTCTCGTGTCTCTAATTTGGAGTCTTCTAAATTCTCTACTTTATGGCTTAAATTTTCTTGCAACTCTACAACTAAATTCATTTGTTCTGTCTACTTATCTCCTAACTCTACAGACTATCCAAAATTCTTCGACTATCTTAACTCCAAAATAGAACACATTCTTTCTTCTTCTCCTTTCTCCGAAATCATCATTTTAGGTGATTTCAATGTTCACCACCGCCAATGGCTTTCATCTAGTTTTCATGATCCAGCCGGTGAACTCGCCTTCAACTTTTCTATCCAGAACAACTTTGAGCAGTTGGATGCAACTCTCTACAAGTATCCCTGACCGTCTTGGTGATGAACCCAACATTCTAGACCTTTTTCTAACCTCTAATCCTTCTCCTTATACTGTTAAACTCTTTCCTCCTCTGGGTTCATCCGATCATCTTCTTATCTCCGTATCTTGTCCTGTCTCTTCAAGTCTTCCGCAAGAACGGCCCCCGCCTTCGGCGAGGAGACGTTTCTGGCATTTCGGTGCCACTAACTGGTCTGACTTGCGGTCGTACTTTCTCTGATTTTCCATGGAATGATTACTGTTTCCGTGGGAGGGGTCCCTCGGAGTGTGCAGAGCGCATAACTGAGGTGATTCTTCTCTGGCATGGAGGCGTACATTCCTATATTCTTTCCCTTCTACTAATCATAACAAGCCTTGAATTAACTCTGCTTGCTCTCTTGCTTTCCGCCGCATGGATGCTGCCTTCAGGGATTGCCGTCGTCTTCAAACTCCAGAAACTCATGCAACTTATATTTCATCCCGGAATCGTGCAAAATCTATTCTTCGAGATACCAAAAACTCTTTTCTCCGCCGCAAATGCAATAATCTTTCTGGTTCTTCTTCCTCTCACCCTTTCTGGCATTTTTTGCAAAAAATGCCAACTTTTCATCTTACTCTTTCCCTCCTCTAGTATCTTCTGACGGTTCAGCTGCCGTTTTCCCTTCATTTAAAGCTGAACTTTCGCTCAAACTTTTACCTCCAATTCAACCTTAGACAATTCCGGAGCTATTCTTTCTTCTTCAATCCCCTCCCTAAAATTGTAATTTCTTCTAAAGACGTCATAAATGCTCTCTCTGAGCTTAACACTAAAGGCGTACGGTCCTGATGGTATTCCTCCTGTGGTTCTTAAAATTTGTGCTTCCAAGCTTGCACCCTGCCTTAATTGGTAAAGTATTTCGTCTATGTCTTTCTACTTCAATCTTCCCTTCTTGCTGGAAACGTGAGCCAATTCAGCCTGTGCCAAAGAAGGAAATCCATCTCAACTGTCCCTAACTACCGTCCCATATCTTTAACCTCCTTTCTTTCTAAAGTTTTCGAGACTATCCTTAACAGGAAAATTTGGAAACATTTCAATTCTTCTAATCTTATCTCTGATCGCCAGTATGGCTTTTGTAAGAAGCGCTCTACTGGTGATCTTCTTTTCCTTCTCTCTGACTCTTGGTCCTCCACTCTTCGGCATTTCGGTGAATCTTTTGCTGTCCCGCTGGACATATCGAAAGCTTTCGATAGAGTCTGGCACAAAGCTTTGATTTCTAAACTTCCCTCTTTCGGAATCTATCCTTCTCTCTGTGACCTTCTCTCTGATTTCCTTTTGGTCGTTCTATAGCAGCTGTTGTAGACGGCAACCGTTCATCCTATAAATCTATTAATAGTGGTGTTCCTCAAGGATCTGTTATCTCCAACACTTTTCTAATTTTCATTAATGACCTTCTCTCTATTACTTCATCTCCTACCCACTCCTATGCTGATGACTCCACCCTTCATTATTATTTTCATTTTGAAAGCCGCCCCTTCCAACAAAAGTTAATAGACTCATGGAGGGTGGCCTTGGAATAACTAACCTATGATCTATCTCTTATTTCAAATTCTGACAGAGAAAATATGATAGTTTTCAATGCCTCAAAAACTCAGTTCCTCCATCTCTCTACTCGACACAATCTTTCACACAACTATGATATCTTCTTCAAAAACACACAACTCAATCCTTCATCTCTCCTTAATATTTTTGTTGTTTCTTTTTCTCGTGATCTTTCTTGGAAAGATTACATTATTTCTCTTTCTAAACAAACTTCTAATTGGTTGGCTGTTCTGAGGAGCCTTCAGAATTACTTCAAGCCACCCCAGTTGCTTGCTCTGTATAGGGGTGTTGTTCGTCTCTGTATGGAATATGCCTCATACATCTGGGGCAGTTCCACTCATGCAGCTCTCCTAGAAAAGATGGAGTCTAGAGCTTTTCATCTTATCAACTCTCCTGCTCTTGCTAATTCTCTACAATCTCTTTTTTCCCGTCGAATTGTTGCGTCACTCTCTCTATGCTATCGCTATTACTATGGACACTGCTCTTCTAAACTCTCTCGTTGCATACCTCCTTCATTGAGAAGGGCTCGTGCGACTCCCCTTTCTATAGTCTCATTCTTTCTCTGTCCAACTCTCTGACCCCATACTTAACCTCTATGCTCAATCTTCCATGTACTCTACTGGTAAAGTCTGGAACACATTTCCTTCATAAATTTTCCCACCTTTCTATGACTTATACACCTTCAAACGCTGTGCATCAGGACATGTCGGCCTTTAATTTGACCAGGTTCCCG
>SEYY01003142.1:0-5000 GCA_009176605.1 Armadillidium nasatum | reverse complement strand
TTATCACATTTTTCTTTCATTTTTTTTTTTTATTAAATTGAAATGATGCAAAGACGATATTTCTGTTTAAGTTAATCAATGACAGTTAATCATCACGGAGACTGTCAATCATATATAGGAACATACATAGGAAAATAGAGACAGTTAGAAGCCACAAGGGCCTATCGAGACTGTCCCAGTTCTAACAAATTATAACAATATCAATACTAATACATGCACGAAAGACTAGGTCTATCAAAGATATATCAGTGTCCGATCTATTGACCTTGAAGAACAGTTTTGTATGTTCCCTTCTCTAAGATGTTATATCACGCCTATATAATCAAGGATTACACAAAAACTCAACATGGCATCTTTCCAGCAAATTTTATTGGTACTGCCTTGTCCTTCCTTATAACAGTGAACTTTTCAGTCATAATTGAAAACCTCTTTTCATTCTCATTCGATTGAATGGTTCAAATATTATGTGGAACTGTGCGCTACTCTAGTTTTTCATATTTGCATTCTCATATTCTCTGACCTTGACGGTAATATTAATGTGTTCGTTACCATTAAAATTTATGAATAAAACTGAGAAAGAAACTAAGTCACTTCATCTCTTCTTAGACCTTTATATACCCTCCGGATTTCCACAAGGCGGGACTTTCCCCTATTTCCTAACTACATTCCCCAACTGCCAAGGTTTCAGTGATCAACAGTGGCAACTCTTGTCTAGTGATCATGACAGAGGAAAGCTTTACAAGGTATTCGGCTAAATTTTTATGCGGCTAAGCCCCATATGCCATTTCGTAGGGGAGCTCACACCTACTCATACGCTTTCATGCGTATGCGTATTATTGTTTAATTTTTCTAAGTTTTTAAATTACTAAGATTTTTTAAGTTTTAAATTTTAAAAATTTTTTTTATTATTTTCTTTTTTTTCGGAGATCGGGGGAAGAGTCGGGGGTAGAATCCTCAAGGGGTATATTTTTTTTTTAATTTAACAAAATTATATATATATAATATATAATATATATAATTATATATATATATATATATATATATATATATATATATATATTATATATAATATAATATATATATATATATATATATATATATATATATATATATATATATATATTATATATATATATATATATATATATATATATATATATATATATATATATATATAATATATATATATATATATATATATATATATATATATATATATATATATATATATATATATATTATATATATATATATATATATATATGAGGGAAGGCCAAAGTGGAGGTAAATGGACGGAGTGAGAGAAATTTTGGGTGGAAGAAACTTGAGTTTAGAAGAGGGTGGTAGAATTGTGGAGAACAGAGTGAGATGAAGGGCAGTGCATGGTGAAAGGGGATGAAAGTTAGGAATGGGTATGTTTCTGAGAAAATTGTGGCGGGCACTACCCCACGAAAGTGGAAAGGTGATAAGCGATATATATATATATATATATATATATATTATATATATATTATATATATATATATATATATATATATATATATATATTATATATATATATATATATATATATATATATATATATATATATATATATATATATATATGAAATATTATATTTAAAATAAAAAAAATAAATAAATAAATAAAATAAATAAAAACTTTAAAAAAAAAAAAAAAAAAAAAAAAAAAAAAAAAAAAAAAAAAAAAAAAAAAAAAACGCAATTTAAATCACTTCAGGCAATTGCGAAGTCATAGTCAAAACAAGCGCCCAGTTTGAAAGCTTTTTAACGGTCTCTGCTTCATTCATTTAAGACATGTTTTTAACTTGTTTCACATTATTTATAGAATTAGAATGCATGGCATGAAACTATTATTTATTTATTTACTTATTTTTTTTTTTAAATTACTACACAAAAGTAATCTGAATTACCTGTATGGAATTTACAATAAATTCCTATTTACTGTCAACATATAATATATATATATATATATATATATATATATATTATATATATTATATATATATATATATATAATATATATAATATATATATATATATTATATGTGTTATATGTGTTGTGTGTGTGTGTGTGTGTGTGTGTGTGTGTGTGTGTGTGTGTGTGTGTGTGTGTGTGTAATACCAGTTGAGTCTGGGTTAGAGAGCTGAACAGAGAAGAGATGAGACTGTGTGAAAAGGTGTCACCCAAATTTTCTCCTCAAAGGAGGAAGTATGAGATTAGAGGATTCGAAAAAGCAGCGTTCGTTGCTATTGCAATAGTACAAGAAGAGTAATAATAATTAGAGTGAGTTTTCGAAGAATTGAAAACAACTACATTTCCCAGATCGTAGGATAGAAGTAGTATAGGATGACGATTTCCTATCACAAATTTCCCTCACCCCTTTTCCCTCACTTCATTAGGTAAGGACAATTTAAGATAGCAGAGCCTTGCCCTGCTACTAGCAGTTCAAAAGCCAACCCTTCTACTACAATTTTCCAAAATGAAAGGGGTAATGAAGGGGGAGGGGGGAGTCGCTAGTATAGAAAAAGAAAAGTAAAGAAATAACAGAGAGAGAACGTCATTAATGAAAAGTAAAAAAAAAAAAAAAAAAAACATACTACTATATATATATATATATTATATATTATATATATATATACTAATACACTCAAGAAACCAATGATGAGCCTTGGAATAGGACGGAATGCCTTTCAGAGGCTCGTCGTCTGACAGGAGTGATCCTAACAGGATGGATGGTGATATATATATATATATATATATAATATATATATATATATATATTTTAATATTATTATAAAGTATATATTTGACAGGGTTTGGTGAATGTCTGCTTGCTGCAGTAAGAGGGTGACTGCCGAATTGTTACATCTGCCGTGAATGAAGAAAGGTGGAGTAAGGTTGGTAAATAGAGTGTGAGAGAGTTTGCCATTAAAATAATTTCCAACTTCCCTCTATGCAACAAGTCTCCAACAAAAACCATCTTTCAAAACAGTAAAACTAAGAAATGGTGTCCCACAGGGAGCATCCTATCCCCTCTATTATTTAACCTGTACACAGCAGACCTACCCACCCTACAAACACCAGACATAAAACTAATAACATATGCCGACGACATATCCATCACAATACAAAACCCCTCCATACCCACAGCCACCACACTCACTCAATCATACATCCAACAACTGGAAACTTGGCAAAAATCAAACAGAATGACAGCTTCCCCCGAAAAATCCTCAATTACTCTTATTACTACCGACAGACACCAATCTTCCTTCCACCCCCAAGTAAAACTAAATAATACCCTCATTCCCTTAAACAAATTCCCAAAGATCCTAGGCCTCACATATGACACACACTTCACCTTCTCAAAACACCATGCAAACAGGAAATTAAACATCATTCAAACACTGTCACATAACAATTTCATTAACGAACTAACCACCCTCATCATAGCATACAAACAGTTCATCAGACCTACACTTAATTACGCATCTCCAGTCTGGTACCCTGCCCCCTCACCCTCAAACATAGAGAAGTTACAAAAAGAACAAAATACCGCTCTTCGAATTATCACAGTTGCACTATAACCACTCCAATTCACTTTACACGAAGAAACAAAAAATACTCCCACATTCACCTGACATATATCCAACACACAAACACCCTTACATTCACACCCTGTCACAACCCTACAAGACATAAAGACACCGTTAAATACCTTCATCATCCCTGCCCATACTACAGTACATATTCAGAACCATCACCTACAAACAACACACCAATAATCAAACAATACACACAAATATCTCAACACCCCAACCAAATAACCTTCTCAACGAACAACCCCCCGAATAGCAAATACACAAAACACATTACCACGCAAAACCCAAATTACCCTATCCAGATTTAGGTCAGACCACCACCCTAACCTACAAGCATACAAACATAGATTCAATATACAAAACACAATATCCCCAATACAAACATAGATTCAATATGGAAAATACATTATCCCCAATATGTCAAAGATGTATGCAAGAACCAGACACAACAGAACACCTCTTCTGAGATGCCCACCCTTACACAACACAGAACCCTCCATCACATCTCTCTGAGAGACTTTGTACACGGCCGGCGGCCGTCGCGGATTCCTAAAGGCAGTGTGGCCCTTCCAGTGAGGAAGGTCCAAGGGGTAAAAAAGTAAAAGTAAAAAGTAAAAAAGTATATATATATACTATATTTATATAATATATTATATATATTATATATATATATATATATATAATATATATATATATATATAATATATATATATATATTATATATATATATATATATATATATATATTATATATATATATAATTAATATATATATATATATATATATATATATATTATATATATTATATATATATATATAATTATTATATATATATAATGTATTAACTGTCTTAAACTGTATTAAATATAGAATGTATAGTGACTTTTATAACTATAATAAAAATATAACTTTGAGACAACGCTAGAGGGCGTCTTATTAAACAGAACGACACAGAGCGTGAATATAAAAATTTAACAACTTTTTAAATAACAAAATATTTATTTATCATATAACATATTTTTAAAAAATAAGAAAATGTGATCTCTCTCTCTCTCTCTCTCTCTCTCTCTCTCTCTCTCTCTCTCTCTCTCTCTCTCTCTGACAGATCAGAGACGTAAAAAAGTTCGTTAAGCTTGTCAAAGAGCTTATAAGATGAAAAAAAGAAAACAGAAACAAATAAACATAAACTATACCTCAACAGAAGTTTAGTTTCTAATTTATTTATTTATTTATTTATTTCAACTCTTATCGATTTTAACACCCTTGTTAACCTAACCTAGCCTAACCTAACCTAACCTAACCTAACCTACACTAACCTAAACTCACCTAACCTAATCGTACCTAGCCAAACCTAAATTTTCCGACATTTCCAGT
>SEYY01003141.1:5000-10000 GCA_009176605.1 Armadillidium nasatum | reverse complement strand
GTCTGAGCGCTCTGTCATAAAACACTACTCTGTTTCCTCCTACTGTGTCTATCCTCAATTTTCAGCCAAAGGCGGATGTTGCGTATCTTCATTATTACCATTGTTATTATATATTATTATTATTATTATTATTATTATTATTATTATTATTATTATTATTATTATTATTATTATTATTATTATTATTATTATTATTATTATTATTATTATTATTATAAAAATCAAACTGAACTCTGAATTATCTTACGAAACACCACCAATCTAAAAAACTACTTTCTACAGACTTGATAAAATACGACAAGCAGTAAGTTACGTCTCTATCATACTATATAATAACCTACCAGACAATATAAAAAATGAAGATCAATAAAATCAAAAGCGTGCAAAATTAAAAGAATGTACATAAATTCGTACTGAGTTATTATTAATACTATTATTACTATTATTATTATTATTATTATTATTATTATTATTATTATTATTATTATTATTATTATTATTATTATTATTATTTAATATCAGTAACCTCAGTGATATAATGAAGTAGTATTTTGCAACTCCTGCTTTTAATCTTATTTCTGTATTTTCATTTCATATGTAATTATCATAAACAAAAAGATGCGTAGTCAGAAAGATAATATTGGCAATAATGATTGTTATTATTATTATTATTATTATTATTATTATTATTATTATTATTATTATTATTATTATTATTATTATTATTATTATTATTATTATTATTATTATTATTATTATTATTATTATTATTATTATTATTATTATTATTATTATTATTATTATTATTATTATTATTAGTTATTATTATTATTATTATTATTATTATTATTATTATTATTATTATTATTATTATTATTATTATTATTATTATTATTATTATTATTATTACTGTAAATGTTATCATTATTATTACCATTAATTATTATTATTATTATTATTATTATTATTATTATTATTATAGAAAATTATAATTTAATTAATATTTGTGCAATTGTTACAAGAATAATAAGCCCTATCATTAATATTACAAGAGATTTTTACTTGAGTAGTAATTTATTATATATAACTTACTGTTTTTTAAATGAAATAAAATATTATATATGTATTAAACATTGGGACTCAAAGGAAACCATTATGTTTTCTCCTAGCAGCCTCTTTTCAGAGAATTGGACAGTCAGAATGTTATTATTATTATTATTATTATTATTATTATTTTTTTTTTTTTTTTTTTTTTTTTTTTTTTTACTTAGGATTTTATTTTCTAGATTAGATATTATAGAAGTCGGCAAATGTTGGTCCAATTGGTGAGCCCATTGACACTCCATCAATTTGTAGGTATATATTTTCTTTAAATTTAAATGGTGTTTGTGTACAGCAAATCAATAAAAGGTTCCTCATATTTTGTTACGATATTTCTAGTAGTGACATAGTATTTGAGTGATAAAAATTATTAATTATTATATTAATAGTTCCAAGAACTGGTACATTTGTAAACAAGGATTCTACATCAAGTGAGCAAATACCTCTGTGTCTCCAAGTTTCAGATTTTCTAATTTACATAAAGTCTCATTAGTTGATTTAACTATAAAAGAGTTATTAAGAAATGGTCTAATAATGCTGTTGAGGTATTGGGCAACTTCATATGTAACTGTGCCACATATTGATATTACTGGTCTTAAAGGGGGAGGGATTTCCCGGTTTTTGTGTATTTTAGGTAATCCATATATATGAACTAAATTACAGAAACCGATTCTGTTGATCTTATTCTGAATTGTTTTGTTTTTTATTTCATAAGCCATTCTATTTATAGTTTTTAGTTGCAGTATTTGTTTTGTCAGAGGTTATTTTAAATTTAGTAGTGTCAATGAGTATAGTTTGGAGTTTGTATGCATAATCAGATCTGTTTAGAATTACATTACCAACTCCTTTATCTGGGCGTTTAATGACTGTATCATTGTTATTTTTAAGGCTCAAAATCGTTGTTTTATCGCTTTTGGTGAGGTTATCATACTTCTTGTTTTTAAGGAAGGAAAAAGAAAATGTTTTCAGCTTAGATTTCAAATGATCATAATTATTAACAGAAATTGTTTTTGAAATTTGTTCTTTTTGTACAATGTTATTAAACAGTTGCTCGACTACAATAGATTTCTCTATTTTACTACACGTTGTTTTTAATCCGAAATTAAGACCTTTGTTAACAATTGCTGTTTTCGCTGCTTTTAGGTCATAATTCGATAAGTTAATAATATATAATTAATATATAATTAATCATCTTTTAGGATAAAGCAGCTACCATAGATGTTCTGTAGTTTCGAGACATATTTTAATCTTAAAATCCTAATTAAGATCAGAAAGTTGTCTTTTGAGGAACATTATATATGGATTACCTAAAATAAACAAAAACCCGGAAACCCCTCCTCCTTAAGACTAGTAATATAGCACAGTTACTTATGAAATTGCCCAATACCTCAACAGTGTTATAAGTCCATATCTTAATAACTCTTTTATAGTAAAATCAACTAATGAGACTTTATGTAAATTTGAAAATCTGAAACTTGGAGACACAGAGGTATTTGCTTCACTTGATGTAGAATCCTTGTTTGCAAATGTAGCAGTTCTTGAAACTATTGATATTATAATTAATAATTTTTATCACTCGAATACTATGTCACCTCCAGAAATATCGGAACAAAATATGAGGAACCTTTTATTGATTTGCTGTACGCAAACACCATTTAAATTTAAAGAAAATATATACCTACAAATTGATGGAATGTCAATGGGCTCACCACTTTGACCAACGTTTGCCTACTTCTATATGACTAATCTAGAAAATAAAATCCTAAGTGAAAATAACAACTTTAACCCAGTATTATTATTATTATTATTATTATTATTATTATTATTATTATTATTATTATTATTATTATTATTATTATTATTATTATTGCATTTTGTAGCAAAAGACCTTCTGCAAAATTGTAAACATGCTAATGTACAATATTTGAATAAAGCATGAGAATTGAATAATTATTATTATTATTATTATTATTATTATTATTATTATTATTATTATTATTATTATTATTATTATTATTATTATTATTATTATTATTTTCAACACTAATCACTTTATTACTTTCACTAATTTATTTAAAAAAAAAAAAAAAAATTCTTGTTTTTATTCCTCCTTCCATGTTTCTTTTATTTTGCCGTGATCGTGAGTGAGCACCAGCGATGCTTCCCATGAGGGTTTCCCTCCTTATTTCCCCCCATCTTTTAAGTCCTGAAGAGTAGGCAAAGGTATCATATGCATCCGTGATATCTCGTATTTCCTTTCTTTTCTTTTGAAAGTGAGCAAATGGAGTTTTCTTTCTTCCATTTCCCTTCTTCTTTTGGCTGGGGAAGAAAGATATGTGATATTAGCAGATTTGTAGGGATTGAAATAGGCCTCTCAGGTGTATTTCGAGAAAAGAAAATTCACTTTTACTCTATTTTCGTATTTGTTGTTGCTATTGTCTGCTGTTAATTGTATGTAGAATTTCCTCTCTTGCAATCAATTTAATAATTGAATATCCAGGTCACTCCAGGGTCACCAAACTTGTTCGAAGGGGATTGCTTTTCAAGGAGATAACGTTACAAGCAGATTTTTTTTAAAAGCTTTTATATACCTAATTTTAATTAAAATATCCAGTGATGTAACAATAAGAGGATCACTTTTTCTTTTATATATTTGTTAATTATTATAAAGCGCAGTAACTCTCCAAACCCTTTTTATTTTTCTTTGATATGGTCAGTCTTTTTATTTTTATTAATAATAATTAAATAGTCAAAATTAATAGTTTTAACGTTCAATTCGCAGGGAGAAAGGAAGAGATTCCTTTCCCTGGCTTTGTGGGATGCCGAACTGTCTCTCTCTCCTCATGCCCAAACTCCTTCTCTGGTGAATGCTCGTTACGTCATAAGAGAAGCTTGTCTCTTATTCAAAGATTTGAAAGCCGTTCTTAAATGACATTATTATTTCAACTATAACACTGGTCAACATTCTTAAAATTTCCGACTTGAAAATACATATTTCTTATTCATTTCATCATGGAAAACACGAAAATGACATTAAAAACTTCGAGTTAGCTCTTGGTTCTGAGATATAGCCCATTTAAGTTATAATATAAGATATATATATATATATATATATATATATATATATATATATATATATATATATATATATATATATATATATATATATATATATATATATATATATATATATATAAAGGGAAATACTCTTGTTGCCTGTGTCTGGTTTGATGAGAGCTTTACACTTGGATTACAACCCACAGGACTGGAGACTATTCATAGACTCGTCAAAGCTAAGTTTAAAAGCTGTAGTGCTGTTACATAATAGTAATTCTCTCCCTTCAGTTTCTATAGGCCATGCTGTCCACATGAAAGAAACAAGTGAATATATGAAATTACTTCTGAAAGCCATTAAGTAAATCGACCATCAATTGGAGATCTGCTGACACTTGGAGGTCATCGCAATATTGCTTGGCATGCAGTTTGGATACATC
This sequence comes from Armadillidium nasatum, assembly GCA_009176605.1. NCBI lineage: Eukaryota > Metazoa > Arthropoda > Malacostraca > Isopoda > Armadillidiidae > Armadillidium > Armadillidium nasatum. The sequence goes on along the minus strand of SEYY01003141.1, from coordinate 5,405 downwards.
AAATACTGCTGATTTCTGTCTCAGTGGGACAGTCCGGCTAGGTGTTTTCATTAAAATATAAAGGTCTGGGCCCCAATGGAAATCTCTTCCCTTGAGAGAAAATATCTAGCATGATCCTCTGGTAGAAAGGAGCAAAATTCTTTTGCCCCATCTACCCATAAAACTGGGACTGATAAAGAACTTTTTAAAGGGGATGAACCAGGAGGGAGAAGCTTTTCAATACCTCAGAGGACTATTTCCACTGCTCAGTGATGCTAATTTAAAGAGGGCATCTTCATTGGCCCGCAGATTCTTCATCTTCTTCACGATAAAAACTTCGAGAAAGTTCTCCAAGGTCACGAGAAAGCAGCATGGTAGGCATTTAAAGACGTACATGGCTTCCTGAGAAATCGACGAGTTGATAAT
>SEYY01003140.1:5000-7500 GCA_009176605.1 Armadillidium nasatum | reverse complement strand
CAACTTTCGCATTAAAGGTGGGGTCTGAGCTTATATAAACCTTAACACCCCTGTAACATGTCTCGAAAATCTTGAATCTCCTAATTTCGATGTTTTGTGGCTTAAAATCTTTCCTCCTACTACCTCGATTATCTTAAGTTTCTACTACTGTTTCCCTAGTGGAACAGATTTTCTGGTTCTTGTGAATATCTAACTACCTCTCAAGAGACTGTTACATCTTTCCATTCAAATGCAGAGATCTTCTATTTAGGGGATTTCAACGTATATCACACTGAGTGGTTGGGCTCCTCTCATTCTGATACAGTCGGAAAGGAGGCCAAATCATTCAGTATTCTCAGTGATCTGGAGTAATTGATTAGGAAACCTACATACATCTCAGATCGTCCTAACTAATTCTTAAACACACTTGACTTGAGTTTCACCACTACTGTTCCTCCTTATAATTACACTATTTTCCCTCATGTCGGTACCTCTGACCACAATCTTATAACTTTTAAGTATAATAACTTCTCTCCAGCAGCTCCACCATGCCCTAAACGTAATTTCTGGGACTTTGATCTGGCTAATTGTGGACATTGCTTCGCTTTTTCGCCATCTATTCTTGGAATGAATCCTGCTTTGACACTGATGATGCTTCGGTGTCTGCTGAAAGAGTGGGAGTCGTGTTATCTAATGGGATGAGAAGGTTCATTCTCTCTTCAACTATATTTTTCTCTCCCCTAAAATCCATATTTTGATGGAGCCTGCTCTCGTGCCATTCAGCTCGAAATCGTTGCAGTGATATACCTGTACAGGCCAAGAGTTCTTTCACCAAAAGGAAATGACTAACTTCCTTGGTTCTCCTACTGATAAGTATTTCTGGCCTATTGAAACAAAAATATCTCTAACAACTTTTGGAAATCTTCCATTCCTCCTCTTATTCGATCTGATGGATCTGTAGCTAAAACTCCTACTACTGAAAAGGCCAATCTCTTCGGCCTCCTTTTCATCTAATTCCACCCTGGATGATCCCGGGATTTATCCTCCTACGTATTCTTCTCTCAGTTGATTTCATATGATCAGGTGCATGGGATACTAAAATCTATAAACATAAGGAAGGCAAATGGCCCGAATTGCATTCTTCCTCTTGTTTTGAGGAAAGTGTGCTTTCGAGCTGGCGCCTGTCCTAGTTCAACTCTACCCTCTATACTTTTCCTCTGTGCTGGAAGCATGCATATGTTTAACCGATCCCGAGAAAAAAGGTAGCAGCTCTATAGCCTTACTTGTATTCTAAAGACCTAAGTATTTGAAATTCTCCTCAACTCTCATTTCCTTGATCATTTGGAATCTCACTCCCTTTTCTCAGATCATCAGTATGGCTTTCGACGCTCTAGTTCTACTAGTGACATAATTTACTATCTTACTGATTTATGGTCTTCTGCAGTTAGGACTACTGGGAGTCTTGTGTGGTGAGCTTGACATATCCAAGCCTTTTGACAGGGTATGGCATGAGGCGCTGCTCTCTAAGCTCCCTTCCTTTGGGTTTCCTCTTTCTCTTTGCTTACTCATGTCTAGTTTCCTCTCAAATCACTTCATATCGGCACTTGTTGATGGAGCGACTTATTCTTTTTGCCCTTTTAATTGTAGGGTTCTGTTCTATCTCCTACTTTATTCTTACTTTTCTTTAAACTACCTCATCAGCTGTACTTCTAACTCTGTTCATTCTTATGTCGACGACTCAACTCTCCATTCTTCTACTCATTCAATTCTTCACCCTCTTTTGCTTCTAGAGTTGACTCTTTTTTCAACTTTCCTATTTCATGAATGGGATTTCCCGGTGGAGCCACAGCAACTTTCTGAAATTCAAATCTTTGAATACTCAACTTCTTCACATCTCTCTCTCTCTCTCTCTCTCTCTCTCTCTCTCTCTCTCTCTCTCTCTCTCTCTCTCTCTCTCTCTCTCTCTCTCTCTCTCTCAAAAACCCCCTTCCAACTTTCTTATCTCCTTCGACGGCTCTTCCGTCTCACCTGAGAACAACATAAATATTCTTGGTCCGAAAATAAACAATAAAATATCTTGGAAACGTCATATCATAACGATTGCTAAGGTGGTCTATGAAAAGATGGGAGTTCTGTTCAGATTGCGGGAATTTTTTTCTTTCGAAAGTTATTTCAATTATACAAGGATCATCCGTCATTGTATTGTTCTCACATTTATGGTGTTCCGGATCCACACTTCTTTTAGATGAGGTTGAGTTTAAGGCTAAAAGACTAATAAACTGTCCCTTACTTTCAAACTCCCTTGAATCTCTTTCTTTGCGACGTGACGTTGGCGCACTCTTTCTTTTCTATAGGATACTACAACGGCAGGTGCTCGAGGGAGTTTACTACTCTCATTCCACCACCATTGCGTCGCCCTCCCAGCACAAAAGGTGAGTTGCTTGCACATGAATTTTGTCTGAGTATTGCAAACTCTAGGCTTGCACGTTGTGGTACCTCTTCTTTTCAGCCACCTCTATTA
>SEYY01003139.1:15000-17500 GCA_009176605.1 Armadillidium nasatum | reverse complement strand
AAGTAATTTTCAATGTCTTATAAACTCAATTAATTTATCTTTCTACAAGATATAATCTTTCGCGCAACTGTAACATATTTGAAAAGACTCAAGTCAAGCTATTCTTTTTTTTTAATATTTCTGGTGATCTTTTTGAGAAGGATCACATTATTTTTATCACCAAACTAACCTTTAAGGACTTAAGTATTCTAAATTGCATTCAGGACTTTTTTGACACCACAATAGTTCCTTCCCTTGAATCGGAGAGTGTTACACTAATTTACTGCTCTTGAAAGGGTGGAGTCTAGGACCTTTTGTCTTATCAACTTTTCCACTCTCTCTCAGATAGGAGAACAATCTTTTGACCCCAATCAAAAGGCTTTGCTGATTTCTACACGTACTATACTGGTAAAATTTAAAACACACTTCCATTTTCTCTTTTCCTTAATCCTTTTGACGTGCATAATTTCAAAAGTATATCTGAATAAAAATATAAAAGTATACAAATGTAAATGATCATGTCGGCTTGTAATCTGGAATCGAAATTTTATTTTCCTTCCTCTGGTAAATTTGTGTTAATTGTCTGGCCCACTCTCACCAGAGCTGGTGTATATATATATATATATATATATATATATATATATATATATATATATATATATATATATATATATATATATATAATATATATATATATATTATATATATTATGCCCCCTCCTTGAAAAGGGCTCTGCCCGTGAGTGGTGGCGATATATATATATATATATATATATATATATATATATATATATATATATATATATATATATATATATATATATATATATATATATATATATATATATATATATATATATATATTATATATATATATATATATATATATATATATATATATATATATATATATATATATATATATATATATATAATATATATATATATATATATAAAATATATATATAAAATTATAAAATTATATTATATTTATTATATATATATATAAAATATATAAATATATATTATATAATATATATATATATATATATATATATATATATATATATATATATATATATATATATATATATATATATATATATATATATATATATATATATATATATATATATATATATATATATATTATAATACTACCTGAGTTTCAGATAACCCAAGTTTGGTTGCAAGAATAGATCTTTCCCTCCCAACGAGATAGTGATTTCTTTTAAACTCCTTTTCAAGAGCTGCCAACTGTTCCGTTGTGAATGTGGTTCGCGCTCTTTTAGGTCGATCCAAGTCAAGACCTTTTGGAAATATCAGTTCTTTAATCTGTCCGTTTGCGTCTGAAAAAAGAAGGCGAATTTATACTTATTTTTAGGAGAAAGAAGTAGAATTTCTTTCAAAATTTTAAATGAAAGAAGGAAAGAAAGAAAGTTATTTGTCATTGGTGTACCTGCTTATATTTCCCACAAGATTTTAAGAATGTAAGTATCTTATTTAAAACTCAAATTAGTAGGTTTAATATCAAAGTCTTATAAATATATATCCAAATATATATATTATAATATATAGTATATATATATTATATTATATATATATATATATATATATATATATATATATATATATATATATATATATATATATATATATATATATATATATATATATATATATAATATATATGTAATATAGTAAATGCTTTGCATTTCAATATTATGTTCATTGATGCATTCCTTTCATCTCTCACTCATACAAAGGATTCCTCAAGGATATTATCGAGTTTGCACTATAAGTGTTTGCTGGGTATATGCAGTAGGCACTTCGCATTTCTTCTCCCAATTACTTTGCGTAGTATCAAACTCTTTGATTTTTTTTGCAATTTTAATTTTTAGATAGCGTACAATCAAGTCTCCTTCGAGATGTTCAAATTAAGGACATCTAAAAAATTTTCCTCATTCATTTTATAATTATCGGGGGATTGGAGGTCTCAGGTCATACCAGTTTGATGGGATGCACAGTCTTATCTTTTCATAACTTTCAATGTTTACCATAGCTTAGCTTAGGAACTAGTCCAGGGCTTCTCTATCTATAAAATGATTGCATTCTCTTCATTATTCTCAAATCTTGTGATTCCAAGTTTGCACACTTTTTGTTAAACCGTTTTCTCCTTACCTTTCAAATCACGAATTCAACTTATGCAGAAGCATCTGCCAGTTATTATTTGCACAGGAAAAGAGGATCCCTTTTAAACTTTCCAACTATCATCCTATTTCCCTAACTTCCTTTCTATTGAAAGTTTTCGAATGTATCAATAACAGTAAGATTAATTATTTATTAATTATTAATTAATTATTAATTATTTTATTCCAATTTTAGATCACAAACATGATTCTACAAAGAAAATTCGACTGATGATTTTTCCATTCCCTCCTAATTTTCCTCCTCTGCTCTTCGACCTGGACTCTTTGACAGAGTCTGACACAAAACTTTGATTTTTAAACTTTCAAGTTCAA
>SEYY01003139.1:0-2500 GCA_009176605.1 Armadillidium nasatum | reverse complement strand
CAGTTTGAAAAACGTCCCACCCAACAGCAGTTGATAGACTCGAGAAGGGTAGCCTTGGAGCAACTAACATTTGATCTTTCATGTATTTCAAATAGGGGCAGAGAAAACATGGTTCCTTTCAATGCCTCAAAAACTCAGTACCTCCATCTCTCCACTCGACACAATCTTCCACACAGCTACGATGTCTTCTTCGAAAACACACAACTCAAACCTTTATCTGTTCTTAATATTCTTGGCGTATCCTTTTCTCGTGATCTTTCTTGGAAAGATCACATTACTTCTTTTTCTAAACAAGCTTCTAAGAGGTTGGGTGTTCTGAGGCGCCTTCAGAATTACTCACACCACCTCAGTTGCTTATTCTGTATAGGGGTGTTGTTCTCCCTTGTATGGAGTATGCGTCGCACATCTGGGGTGGTTCCACTCATACAGTTCTCCTTGAGAAGGTTGAGTCTAAGGCTTTTCGTCTCATCAACTCTCCTGCTCTTACTAACTCTCCCCAATCTCTTTCTGACCGTAGAATTGTTACGTCACTCTCTCTTTACTATCGCTATTACAACGGACACTGCTCTTTTGAACTCTCTCGACGCATACCTCCTCCAATGAGAAGAGCTCGTGCGATACGCCTTTCTACACAGTCTCATCGTTTCTCTGTTCAACTCTCCCATCCCAGACTTAACCGCTATGCTCAATCTTACATATACTCTACTGGCAAAGCCTGAAACACACTCCCTTTATCTGTTTTCCCAACTTCCTTTGACTTGCATACTTTCAAACGCCGAGTATCTGAACCTGTTGTCCTCCTTCGATCAGGATAGGCCTTTCCACCAGAATATATATATATATAAATATATATATATAATATATATATATTATTTATATATATATAATATATATAATATATATTATAATATATATATATATATATAATTTGTATTATTAAAAATTTTATATGATTAAGTATTGAGAATATCTCATCTTCTCATTTAATTTTTCTCATCATCTTTCCTTTTAAAAATTTCTCTTTATTATTTCACTGACAATAAAGGAAAATCTGTTCATATATTTAAACAATAGATGAAGTCGGCCCGTGGCTCGAAGCCGAGGGTGGCCTTTCGCCAGATTTTGTTCATCCCGTTCCACAATGAGTTCAACAAATTTTTACTCAATTTTCTCACGTTTTGTTCTTATTCAGCGTCCTCAAAACGGACCATCAAAGCTTGGAAACGTCTTCCATTTTTTCGCTTCTTTGACTTTCATCAATGATAGTATTCTTATATTGGAAGGAATAGAATATTATCTCTTTATGCATTTCTTTCTTTTAGTGCACATTTCCAGTATATTTATTTAGTTTTAAAATTCATACAAACTTATTGGTTCGTGATCATGTGAAGTCTCTCTCTCTCCTCTCTCTCGCTCTCTCTCTCTCTTTATTATTCATATAATATATATATATATATATATATATATATATATATATATATATATAATATATATATATATATATATATATATTGGTATGGTCTGTCATAAATATGGCCAATCCTAACAATTATATTAATAATATTATAAAATTTTGTAAGAATTTGTAGGATTATGGTTTGATCTAATAATGCATATAAAAAACGCTATTGATTAAAAACATGAATATGCATTATATATATATATATATATATATATATATATATATATATATATATATATATATATATATATATATGTATATTATATATATATATATATATATAATTATATATATAAATATATAATATATATATATATATATGTTATATTTTTTTTTTTTTTTTTTTTTTTTTTTTTTTTTTTTTTTTTTTTTTTTTTTTTAAATTTATTTTAAATAAAATGACAAAATGCTAAAAGTAATAATAATAATAATAATAATAATAATAATAATAATAATAATAATAATAATAATAATAATAATAATAATAATAATAATATTACAATATAATTAATAATTTACTATAGAACAATAATAATAATAATATAATAATAAATTAATAATAATAATAATAATAATAATAATATAAATAACAAAATAATAACATTATATAATAATATAATTAACAACAGCTGTAGGTAATAATATATAATAATAATAAATAATAATAATAAAATAATAATAATAATAATAATAAAATAATAATAATATAATAATAATAAAAATTTATTTTTTTATAATAATAATAAACAATAATAATAATAATATAATAATAATAAATATAATTAATAATAATAATAATAATAATAATAATAATAATAATAATAATAATAATAGTATTTAATCTTTAATCTTTATTCATTTTTTCAGTTACAAATTCACATAAACAAGCATCGTGTACTTTACATGTATTGATTCTAGACTGAAATAGTCTTCTGGGGAGACGAATTCGTCCTTTGAGCCCATTAATATTATTTGCAATAGCATACATAATATAATTTTCCAATAAGAAACAAATTTTGAATAATGTAAATTTTATAA
>SEYY01003138.1:10000-22891 GCA_009176605.1 Armadillidium nasatum | reverse complement strand
GTGGATGATGGAGGTTGTTTTAGTCTGTGTTTGGTTGGATGTAGGAGAATTTTGTGGCATGGGTGTGTGTGTAGAAGGGTTTTTGCGTACAATTGAGTGCCTATCATTTCGAGGTGGTTTTTTATAGGTAAATTTTGGTTTCATTATGTAAGTGTTGTTGAGGGGTTGTGGGTGTGCAGCCAGTAATTGTGCGGAGGGCTCTATTTTGTGTTATTTGGAGTTTCTTTAAGTTTTGTTTGGAGAGCATTGGGTGCCAGACAGGGGAGGCATAGTTGATGGAAGGGCGAATAAATTGTTTGTAGATGGCAATTGAGGTTTGTATATTGTTGTTTATGTCTTTGTTGGCCACTGTTTTGAGGTTGTTTAGTTTTCTGTTTGCGGCCTTTGTGGTGTTTTGGATGTGATTGCAGAAAGTGAGGTGGGTGTCGAAGGTTAGGCCGAGAATTTTTGGAGTTTTGTTGAGGGGTATGGGTGTGTTATTTAGGAGAACTTGTGGGTGGTGTGTTGGATAGGTGTCGGTCTGTTGTTATGAGGGTTATGGAGGATTTGTTTGGGGATGCCGTCATCTGGTTTTCTGTTAGCCATGTTTGAATTTTGTTATGTAGTCTTGTGTGATTGTTGTTGCGGTATGGAGATTTTGGTGGGTGGTGGCAGTAGTTATATCGTCGGCGTATGAAGTAATGTGGGTGTGAGTGGTTTTGGGTAGTTGAAAGTCTGCTTTGTATAGGTTTTATATATATATATATATATATATATATATATATATATATATATATATATATATATATATATATATATAATATATATATATATATATATATATATATATATATCGGTTATCATCTTAACATGTTATTAATGGAATAAATTAGGTATTAAACTGAAAATAAACTATTTAAGAAAACAAACCAAATAATATGAAAGAAATGGCGTGAAAATAAATAGAAAAGCAATTTTGTTTATTTCAAAAAATCACTTTTAGTGGAAATCAACATATCAGTTTTCTGGAAACAAAATTATCTAGAAGCATGAGGCAAAATACTGCGTAATATTATTGGAAAATTACAAAATTTAATTAAGTAATTAAATAAGTGAAAAATTAAGTATGAAAAGTTGATCTATGCAATACGAAGAGTTAACTCTCCTAATTTGACCAAAATTGGACCTGTAGTTACAGAGATATAAATAAAAGCCAAAAAAGTGTAATTAATGGTTATTTATTAATTAATTGATTGAAAAATTGTAAAATTAAGAAAACCTGTTTTGTGGTATTCGAAACACTACAGGCAAAGAAATTGAACATTCAAAAAGAATGAAAGTCAATGGGATTAAATTATTTTTAAAAATCTGGTATTGATGTCAGTCATTTTTTACTGATATTTATTTTTTTTTTAAAAAATCACATCTCACGGGCATTGCCCTATTCGAGGAGAGGAACTTTTGGAATCGAACCGGCGCCCTCAAACACGTGAGTCAATCACTTTACTGTTTGAGCTACTTTACTCCATCCCTATATATATATATATATATATATATATATATATATATATATATATATATATATATATATATATATATATATATATATATATATATATATATATATATATATATATATATATATATATATATATATATATATATATATATATATATATATATATATATATATAATTTAATAATCGGAAACATTCTTAAAACTTAAGCTTGGAAGTCATATAAAATAAATTATTATTAAGTAATTAAAAAACGTTTGTATATATATAAATGATATTTGAGTTTTTGAGCTTCACTCTTCTCTTTTTTTATTATTATTATTATTATTATTATTATTATTATTATTATTATTATTTTTCCTAAATATGAGACTCAATATTTATTGTATTTTCTTTTATTATTTTGTTAAATGAAACGGTTTAGCTTATATTTTTATATTAGACTACAAATTAATTTTAATTTAGTTACCCATTATTTAAGGAAAGTATTATAACATTTATTGTATATTTTATAAAATTATATCGTTTTATTTATTAAAATTAAAGTTACAAATTGTTTAAAGAATTAATCTATTACAATAATTAAACATGTAATAAGTAGTGATATATAAGTGGTATTTTTTAGCAAAAACGAACTGGGTGGGAGAAAGAACTAGAAAGTAATTCGGCTTTCTAATAGAGAAAAATTTGTTTCTCTAACCTCTCAACCGATAACTAGAGAGTATTTTGGCTCTCTAGGATAATTAGAGAATATTTTGGTTCTCTATAATAACTAGAGAGTATTTTGGCTCTCTAGGATAACTAGAGAATATTTTGGTTCTCTAGAAAATAGAGAATATATTGGCTCTCTATCTCTCTCACTAGGTTAGCCTAAATATTAGCTTTATGACACATTTTTTATAACTTGTTTATTAAATAATATTTTATTAAAGTTAAATTAGTCGAGCCTTAAGATCGCTCTTTGTTGCGCTTACCAAATGATTATTTATATTGTAAATACTTTTTTTTTTTTGTATAATAAATTTATAAAAGTCAGACTCTTTTATTGAATTCACTGAGATTGAGAATTTGTTTTTATCTCATTATTTTTATTTTTGTAGTTAGCCTTGAGCTCTTAACATCTACACTAAATCTACAATAGGGTTTCAGGAGCTAAACTTTACAATATATATATATATATATATATATATATATATATATATATATATATATATATATATATATATATATATATATATATATATATATATATATATATATATATATATATATATATATATATATATATATTTAATTTTTTTTTTCTGATTTATTTTCCAGAAATGGTTTCTCGTTTGGAAGAACTTTGTGGAATTCAAATTGCCATTGAGCTTGCAAACGAATTAGAATTCAAAAAGGAAATTTTAAGACTGCCAAATCTTGATCTCTATCGTATTTTGTTGGAAGATGGAATGCGAACCGTGGTTTGAAAATATGGAGAAGAAAGTATTACATATATTGGAGAAATTGCCTTTTGGATTGAGAGGAAAAATACCAATACCTGTGGTTATTTTTTGTCTAACTCAGTCTATAGAATGGGCAAAATTTCATAATGAAGAGTTTGATTTGCCCTTCGATTATAGTTGTTCCTTCCTCAGAAGTTCTTTTTTTACCTCAAAAGGAATACTTAATGAAGAAAAGGCTGCAAGAGAGATTTTAAAGGACACTGAATTAAGCCCTTCCCTTAAATTTTGTATAGCTTGTCATTACTGTTTGTCTGATGTTATTCCTGTTTTATGGGAGCAATTACCAGAAGACAAGAAACCCAAAATTGAAAATGGAGTATATTGTAATGGTTTTTGTATCGATGGGCGCAATAAGATGGCCGATTATATGGTCTTACTTTTTGTTGGGAGAACTTGAAATTATAATGGAAAATCTAGATGACAGTTTTTCATTATACAAATTTAAGAAGACTTTTGACAATGTGTCATCTAGAAACTGCAGTGATGTGGCATTCAAAAAGTGCTTTGAAGAGCTGAATGAGTCAGAAAAAGAGGAGGCTGTGATTTTTACTAGAGAATTAGTTGGATTATTTCCTAAGTAATATGAAGACTTTTGGTAAATACAAAAGTGATACGACTCCCTATTTGTTTCCTCTTCAGTTATTTTTACCATTTCAGAAATATCTTGAAATTGCAATATTTTTGCTTCACCATTTAGATGAGAGGCAGTTGAAGGTGTTCTTCCAGCCAGTTATGTTGCATTATGTATTGTTTCATTCATTAAGTTGGCCTTATCAACACATGTTTATGGATATAGTGAGTCAATTTTGGGAAGTGTTACCGAAAACTGGATTTTGTTTACTTCTCCACAGGATAGTTAGTTTAATAAAAAATGAATCGTCTTCTAAGTTATGTGATTATCATAACATTTTGAGAGATTTTTGGATTCAAAGTTCTCCATCTTTAAAAAGGTTTTTCTTCCGCTCGGAAGGAAAATATAAAAGAGATAAGCTTAGAGTGTTTATGGACGAAGGGAGAAGAGATGAATATCTTTCTGACCTTTTATCAGATTTTGAACATTTCGATGACTTGTACGTAATATGTGAGCTTTTTGAATCTCCATTTACCATTGAAGATGAAAAAATTATAAGACTGATTTTTTCAAGTGCAACCTTGGAAGAGAAATCCGATATTGTAAGGTTACAAGGGAATATGATAGGTAAAATATCCTTTGAGGCTTGTGATCTAAGGAGAATTGATTTGTTTATTGAATGTTGTGTACCGAAAGGAAGAATTGAAAGTTTCAAAAAGGAACTATTTAATGATGAAGGATGTAAAAGAAGTTTTATTTTTATTAGTTCTTGACAATAAGGGGAAAGAGTTTCAAAAGATTGTGAATTGGGCTTTTTCTTCAGAGGAGGAGATAAAAGAATGTGTGAAAGATTTCTTATTATTTGTGAAAAAAAGATGGAAATTTATTTTGTATTGCTTGTAAAGAATTAAAATGTATTGATAAGAGTTTGGAATTTGCTCTCTCTTCAAATGAAATTCAAAATTTTAAAGAGAGTTTAGTTTTAGATGTGGGAAACATTGTGTGGTATTTTAAAAGCTCATTATTAGAAGATGATTTTCAAGATATTAATAAATTTTTGGAATGGATTTATTCTTCAGAAATCGAAATGGTAAAGTTTAAAAAAGATTTTGCATTTGAAATGGTACGTCATATGGATCAGTCATTTCTTAGTAATGGTTTAAGTTCACTTAAAAAATTCATTGAATGGAGCGCTCTCTCTGAAGAAGAATGTAAAGATTTCAGAAGACAGGTTGCATTTAGTGAGAAAGTGATTGAATACTACAGTAAGCTTGTTGCAAAAAGACAATTAAATGAAGTAGATAGATACATTCATTCGATGGGCAGAACTGACAGAAACAGAAGTGAAAAACTTTATAAAATTGGTTGACAAACACAACAACATATTGATAGTCCGACCAAAAAGGAAACTTGAATCTTCTCTTAAAAGTAATTCAACAGAAACAAAAAGAAGTCGACATTGTTGACATTATTTTTAAAATTCCATTCTCTCTTTAAAAACTTAAATATTATTTTTTGTTTTTTTTTTTTCTTAATTACAAAAGGTTGAAAATCCTCATGAGTTGAATGGTTAAAATTTCTTAATTTTTAATTTTTTATTAATTTTGTATTACAAAATTCTCTTTTTTTCTTTTTTGACTTTATAAAAAGTTTTCTAAGTTGTAATGAAATTAGTCACTTACAGTTGCCATGGTTCTTTAAGGTTTATATACACTTTGTAATTATATATATATATATATATATATATATATATATATATATATATATATATATATATATATATATATATATATATATATATATATATATATATATATATATATATATATAATATATATATATATATATATATATATATATATATATATATATATATATATATATATATATATATATATATATATATATATATATATATATATATATATATATATATATATTATATATATTAACAATAAAGTATTTCTCATGATTAGATACTTAATTGTTTGTTTATTAACATTCCCATTTGAACATTTAAGAAATAGGGGAACCTATTTCAATGTTCTTTAGTTTGCTCTTTCACATTAAATATATGAAAAACGAATTTTGGTTTACAATTAGAATGATTTTGATGTTTATAACTTAATTCAGAAGCAGATATATATTCTGTGGACTTTTGTAGAATTTTCTTTCTTTTATTCAAAGTTTGTGCCATTATCTCTCAAGGTGATTTGTTAGTGTGTGCAAGGTATGTCCTCCACATGAAAAATTTGCACCAGTTGGGCATAAATTTGAGGTGGTCCATTTAGATATTTTAAAATTACCTGACATTAAAGGGTATAAGTATTGACTAATATTCAGTCTGTATGTTTTAAAGATAAGCCTGTTAGGGTGGCAAAGAGAAAACCTAGTTGGTGGAATAGAGAGATAAAAAAGAAAATCAGTGAAAAGCGTAGATGTTTTAAAATATTCAAAGGTAGTTGTAGGGAGGAAGATTTAGAACATTGCAAGAGAATTAGGAATGAACCTTAACCAGTCAATAAGAAAAGCAAAGAGAATGGTAGAAATTAATTTGACAAGGAATAGTAATAAAGACCTGAAAAAGTTTTTTAGCTTCTATAAATTTAAAAGTAAGGATAAGAAAATTTGTCCAATTAAAACTGATGAGAATTTTGCAAGTTCAGATAAGGAATTGGTTAATATTTTCAAGGCTTATTTTGCTTCAGTATTTACTGAGGAAAGGCTGGGTAACAGTTTAGGGACTATAGCTCTAGCAAATAAGGCAGCGGGTCCCGATGGTGTATATGGTAGAATTCTGAAGGAGGGGGAGTAACAGTATTGCAAAGGACATTGTATTTGATTTTTAAATGATCTATTACTTTGGAGAGGTACCTGAGGACTGAAAAATGGCATATGTGGTGCCCATTTATAAGAAAGGTAGTAAAGAAGATCTATTAAACTATAGGCCAGTTAGCTTGACATCTCTGGTTGTAAAAGTTTTGGAAAAGTTGCTGAAAAATCATATAGAGAAACATTTGGATGATAACAAGATACTGCTTAACTCCCAGCATGGTTTTAGAAAGGGTAGATCATGTTAGACTAACCTTCTAGAATTTATGGAATATATTACTGAATGTATAAACAGGGATGATCCAGTTGATGTTATATATTTAGACTTCAGTAAAGCTTTCGATAAGGTACCCCATGTAAGGCTGATGCAAAAGTTGTCAGAATGTGGTATAGGTTCAGTGGTGCACAATTGGATTAATGAGTGGTTGAAGAACAGAAGGCAGTGTGTGCTTTGGGAATTGAGAAACAGTGAAGAGTGGGGTCCCACAGGGTTCTGTGTTGGGACCACTATTGTTCCTCATATATAAGTGATTTAGACAAATTTCTTAAATGTAAGGTTGCTAACTTTGCAGATGATACCAAAATGGTCACTTCAGTAAGGAGTAATGATGGATGTATAAAGCTTCAAAGTGATCTAGATAAACTCCTTGATGGTGCAGATAAGTGGCAAATGAATTTTAATTATAAAAAATGCAAAGTTCTTCATGTAGGTTACTCAAAATGAAAGATTTAATTATGATATGAATGGGGATTGACTTGAGACTGTAGACCAAGAAAAAGATTTAGGTGTGATTATTAGCAGTAATCTAAAGGTAGGTGATTAGTGTTTGCAAGCAAGGAATAGAGCTAATAAAATGTTGGGTATAATAAATCACAATGCAGTCTACAAGAGCAAAGAAGTTATAAACAAGCTATAAAATAGCTATGTTAGGCCAGCATTAGAGTATTGTGCACAAGTTTGGGCTCCACATTTAAAAAAGGACATAAATATGCTAGAGAGAGTACAACCTCGAGCAACAAGGATGATTTATGACTTTGAGAGTAAGAGCTATGAGGAGAGGTTGAAGGAGCAGGAAATGTTCCCGGTTGAAAGGAGATTTCTCAGATGGAGCAACGGCCCACACTGCCTCAGCGTCAATGATAGTCGTTCGACAGCTCTTTGGTAACAACGTCATTTCACGATTTGACGACATTCATTGGCCACCACGATCCCCACATCTGTCGGTGTGCGATATTTCCTTATGGGGCCACGTCAAAAGCAGCGTTTACACTACTCTGGCAAAGACAATAGCTAAATTGAAAACGAGGATCCGAGATGAAATGGCTGCAATCCCGATGTAGATGCTTCAAGGTGCCATGGAAAATCTCCGCATTCGCTTCCGGGAATGCATACGTACGAATGGCCTTCATCTTCCGGATTTTGTGTTTCGAAAATATGTTGTGAAGTGGGACACTTAATGGCATGTACTTTACGTTATATTTACCACAAATAAACTTATATTTTAATTTTTTATTATTATTATTCTGCGAGTGACATAGAATTTTCCAGTTTCCCTGTGTCACCCGTATATATATATATATATATATATATATATATATATATATATATATATATATATATATATATATATATATATATATATATATATATATATATATATATATATATATATATATATATATATATATATATATATATATATATATATATATATATATATATATATATATATATATATATATATATATATATATATATATATATATATATATATATATATATATATATATATATATATATATATATATATATATATATATATATATATATATATATATATATATATATATGCGCGATTTGAGAGAATATTTGGCATTTGAATATTTTCCAACACTTTTGAATTAAATTTTTTTCCTGTTGTAGCAATTGTATCATTCTTACGCTTTAATAAATATACAAAAATTGCACCAGAATAGTCATGCACAAAATAAATGGCATATTTAAAACCATCTCTTGCAACAGGGTCAATAGGACTTGCTAAATCACAATATATTAATTCTAATATATCAGTAGTATATTTTTTAGCTTCTTTGTTTCTAGTCTGAGTCATTTTGCCTATTACACCAGTTCTACAATTAAATTTTCTTTACCAATTTTTATACCATCTAATACTTTACAAAAAAGGATAAAAGAGTTAATTATTTTTATTTTCATTTTTGTATCCTAAAATATTAAATATTCTAATTTTAAAATGTTAAGATATTATTTTTGTTGGCCACTGTAATTACACTGTAAATTTTGTTTGTAAATTTTAAAATTACTAAAGTTTGATTTATAAATCTAATTTTAAATCAAATATAATTACATTTCAACAAAGTTTGATTTCAATTAAGAGTTTGTTCCATTAAACAAGCGTGACGTTACGCTTGATCCAGCTGCTGCGAAGATATCTTGAAGAATCTTGAATATTAGTGGGACACTTCTCTTTAGCAATTATCAAAAATCTGATGTATATAAACAAACTTAAATATTTTAAAGTATAATTTTATCAGTTATTTAATTAACTTAAACAATCACTTAATTTAATCAATATCATTAAGGCCATACATAAGAACAAAAGGTAACATATGAGTCAATCAAAGATTTAAAAAAGACTTTGGCCGCAGCCATGATTATAAAACGTTGGAACCAACTAAATTTTGAATAATTAAAAATAATTAATTGGTTTTTATTTAAAACCAATTTATGATAGGTAGACTCTAAAATAAATATCCAAAATAATTTGCAACTAATCTATTTGTGTAATAATATTTACAAAAGGATTTTATTCTAAAAGAAGGCCTTGACCTAACTCCTCCATGTTTGATTTAAAAAAGATTCAAGATTGCGGCATCGCAAATTGAAGATAGAAATTTCTATCTTGAATTTTCATTGCAGCGATACCAAATGGGACAAGCTGCATAGGCCACTTCCCTTTAAGAATCTTCAATATTCTTATTAAAGAATCTTGACCATGGAACATCCCCTGAAAATCAAATAAATCTGAACAGCGATGATTTAGCAACCTGGTCCCTTGTCACTTCTCTAGTAAAAGTTGGACTATGTCATTAATTACTAAAATTTTCTGCTTGGAAAAGAAAAGATAAGGGGACTTTTGAGAGCTTTCCTAGAGGAAGGACGTATATTTTGTGTGTGGTTTAAGAAGCCGGTTTTCATAGCGGAAGGCGTCTTTTTTTGTTCTTTTTTTTTTTCTTTTATTTTTCCTGTTTGGCACGTCTCATTTCTCCTAATTTCGGGAGATGAGTGATGCTGCTGCGGATGGCCTACACGGCCATATTCCCGTTGAAAATGAGGTCCATGCGGCTATGGACATCAGCTCATGGACAGAGGTCGGTAAGCGTAAGAGATCTAACTTTCTCGATGATGGGGAGCTTCCGGTTGTTAAACCCAGGGTCCCTGTTGGCGCACCCCCTGCCCCGGGTTCTCGTGTGCTGTCTGAGTTAGGTCTCCCTTCCGCCTCCACAGCTGGTTTTAGGAACATTGTGGTTGTTGTCAAATCTGTAGAGAATAAGGCCATCTTTACTAGGCCTCGCAATGTTACAGCGCTCCTCAATGACTCACCTTTTAGTAAATACATTTTTGAGGATTCTTTGTTTGTATTGGGTCGTGGGGTAGGTTGCAAGTTTGAGATTCTGGACTTGAGTAAACTTGGTGTAGCCTTATCAGATATCAAGAAACTGGGCCCTCATGATGTTCGTTGTTGGGCCCCAAATTCGGTTCGCGATGATCCTTCGCTCATCCATTATGGTAAGTTAGGCCCTATAGATGTAGAGGAGGATATTAATGTTATCAAGGAGGATATTCGGGTTCTTGGTGATAGTGATGCAACTGTTTTGGATGTCCTTCGAGTACCGTCTCACAAGGAAAATGCTGATGGCAGTATTACAGAGGTTCCTACCCAATTGATTAAAGTGAAATTCCATGGTGCCCTTCCTCGCCGTGTTGCGATTGGGCACTCTGTTTATCCAGTGTCTCCTTGGGTCCCGAATGTCAAACAGTGTTTTAACTGCTGGCGTTTTGGTCATGGCCAACTCTCCTGTAAAGCAAAAGTACGATGTGCCAGATGTAGTAAATTTCATAAGACTGATGGTTGTCTTAATGATCCTTCTTGTTACTTCTGTGGTGGGTGTCATGTCATCTGATATAGCCAGTGCCCAGTATTTCAAAGAGCTTTACAGATCTCCAAAGAGCATGCTGGGGAGATAGAGGGGGCACAGGCTCCTCTCACTTTGGAACTCCGGAAATTGAACCCTAGGGAAAACCATGCTCCTCCACTTCCTCAGTCTTTGAACACCCAGCCTCTTCATCCAGGCAGGGTGAACCGTCCCCTTCCCAAGCCAGGTTCCTCGAAAAAGACTTTTGCAGGTGTTCTTGCGGACTTACATGATTCTGAACTGGAGGTCTCTGATGGTGAGGATATGTTAAGTGTCACAAGTGATTTGTCCAACAGCTTTCCTAATCCCTCTTCTCACAGTAAAAATAAGGGTCGAACTACTTCCAAGTATTTCCGCGATAATGCTCTCAAGAATGTGTTTGATGGTTCTTCCACACAGTCTTTTCAGGCCCAGACCGGTACTTTTCAGAGGACGACACATCCCCGTCCCCAGCATATGGATATCAATTTCAGTTCTTCAGAGTTTGATGTTTCATGCCTCCAAAAAATTGTTCTTATTGGGCAAAAGTTTTTTAACTCCTATTCCTTACATAAGTCTTTCAGTGCAGCTTTGTTTACGGTATGTGGTGATATATTCGCTTTGATCCAATCTTTTCGGGATCATTATGATCATTAGTCTCATTACTTTCTGATATGCTAGTTTTGTTTCCCAAATTCTGCCAGCTTCCTGTTTTGTGCCCTTTCCGTATCAGTGAGTACTTAGTTTTTCCCTTTTATTGCGCACTTTGTTTTTTTTTTTTCTTTTCTCTCTTGTGTGAGTCATCTCTTCCTTAAAGTTTTTCTGCTTTCCGTTTATGAGACCTGCTTCTCGTTGACTTTTTCCTTCCTGTCTGCATGGTTGAGCTGATAGAAGAGAATAGTTATGGTCCATAGGCCTTGATGCCTAACGGACCATTCACCACCTTCAAAGCTTCAAAGCAAAGAAAAGATAAGGATTTCTGAAGGAAAAGGACGATACTCAGGGGATTGTACTTCCATGAGTAATTCAAACTCCAAGTAAAAATCAGGATGTGGTCATAGTATATTTCCAGACTTTGGTTTCAAGTTTATAACGTTGATCTGACATTCCATTGTGTGGTTTTTGTCCCAAATTTTGAGCTTTCTCATAACTCAGACCTTATATCTAAAAAAAAAAAATGATCGGATCATTTCATTTCCGGAGTTCCATATATTAAAAATAATGCTTACCAGAACCTGACTATTATCATTTTGATAAATAGAGATTAAATTATAGTGTTTATCACAAAACTATTATTGGTAATAATTCAATCTGGCATGAACTCTATTTTTCACTATATTGAAAATATGAAGTCAAAATATGATTAAATGCATTCTTCACATAATTTTCTTTCACGGAAGAGTAATATAAATACATAATAAATAGGAAAACTATTAAAAAAAAGAAAAATTTATATTTTTACTTTGAATGGTGAAGCAACTTTTTTGATTGGCCTTTGAATGTACAAAAATTAGTAAAACCAATTGAATACCAGGTTTCCATATTTGTCCTTTGAGAGTTCTGTTATTTTTCTGCAATGTACTGTAATTAAACCTTCGATATATGGAAATATCGATATAAAAAAATATCAATATATCAATGGAAATATTTTGATATTTGTATTATTATTATTTAGCTTTCATTTCATTTATGCCTATTAATATTATTATGATTATTTTTATTTTTATTGCTATAATTTAGTTTTCTAATATACCTAGTTAAACTTATAACCTGAATGACCGAAGTTTGCCGTGTGATACAGGCCTAACTGATTGATGTAATGTTGCTATGGTATACATGCCTACTGCCATATTGCACCATATATATAAGCTCCTCTGCAAAAAGTAATTCCTGAATAACTTTTGAATCTTTAATAAAACGAACATAACCTAAAAGTAATGATTCATTGCCAGGCAGAGTAGACTCATCTAACTGTAAATTAAATTGTTGAGTTTTTAGTATGTTACATAAGGTTTCTTCAATATTATCAGTCATCTCATCAATCTCCTCTGAACAGAATTATCATTAAGTGGAATTGCTTCAATAATCTGTTTTGGTGAAGGATGATGTATCACAGTGAGATGTATCTCTTCTATTGCTGGCAAAAGTAGCCCTTCACCAATGGTATGAGGTTTTTGACATATTGAGCAGATTAAACCATAATCAATTTATGATGTAGCACTAGTAAGCATTGTTTGAATGAGGTTTTTGAGATATTGAGCAGATTAAACCATAATCAATTTTTGATGTAGCA
>SEYY01003138.1:0-7500 GCA_009176605.1 Armadillidium nasatum | reverse complement strand
TATATATTCCAAGTGGAAAAAGTATTAACGAGTATCTCACTAATATCTTCAGAACCCATGCTTCATTTTCTTACTGTACTCAAACAAAAAGTTATACTTAAAACTTCTGTATATAGGATCACTTACATCTCAACTTAATAGAAATATTCTTACTATAATTGAGGCTACATTCCCGCAATGCAAGTTCATTCTTATAAATTATAACACTCTCAATTCACACCTTCTTCAGACACATTGCTTCTCAGATCCTCAATTTATTTATTTAAGTGTTCCAGCTGTAATACGGCATATGTAGGCCAAACTGGTCTACAATTAAAAGTGAGGATTGATGAGCATAGAAGAGTTTCCTTTAGTACAGACCTTCCTCTTTGCTCTTCTGTACACTCTTGCCATAAAAGACCATGGACATACCCATCTTTTTTATTATTCTAATCTCTCTGTTCTTCAACATGCATCTCCCTTCTTGATTGTAGGATTTTGAAATTTTATATATT
This sequence comes from Armadillidium nasatum, assembly GCA_009176605.1. Lineage (NCBI taxonomy): Eukaryota > Metazoa > Arthropoda > Malacostraca > Isopoda > Armadillidiidae > Armadillidium > Armadillidium nasatum. Next base: position 7,006 of record SEYY01003138.1, on the reverse strand, counting down.
AACTTATTGCCCATCTTTAAATGATCAAGTTTCTTCTATTGTCCTTTTCACCTTAATAATGAAGTCCCCAAAATAGTCCAGCCTTTTTTTTTATGCTATTTCAATATTAATATTATTACTTTATTTTTTATTTTATTGCAATTATTATTATTATTTTAAATATCATACAGATAGTTAATGAATATATATTTTGATTGTATTTTAAAATAAATTTGTAAAATTTAGTTTGTGCTGAAGATGGACCGAGATACGGTGTTGAACGTTCACAGTGTATTAAATGAGTATGTGGAAATCCTTAGCACTGACTTTGATCTTTCTAATTAGATTAAGATTCACTAAGAAAGAAGCTATCACAACTATATATAAATTTAATATTTTATAATATATATAAATATATATATATATATATATATATATATATATATATATTATAGAATATTAGCAATATATTTTTCAGATAATCGGTATATTTTCTATCGGATATAGGAGTAAAGTATCTAGTAGTAGTATCGGCAAGTATATATTTTAGGTATCGGGATATATCGGCTTATATATATATATTATATAAAATTTTGGTATCGCCATAATATATATATATATATATATATATATATATATATATATATATATATATATATATATATATATTATATATATATATATATATAATATATATATATATATATATATATATATATATATCATTCCAAGTCACTTCAACACAACAAAAACCCTGACCCCTTTCGATTTGTATAAAAAGTGGCACACTAACAGATCTTGTTGAGAAAACATGAATGCCGTTTATTGCAGGTCTCTAGCTCATACGGTTCAGAAAATATGACCTTTGAAACTTTGGTCAAAAATGTCAATTTTGAAGGAATAAAAAGTAAAAGGGATATGCTTCATGTGTTTACTGATGAAGAGAGAGAGGATTATTTTACATCTCCCCTTTACTTAGATTTTAGACGTTTAGATTTCTCTTACATAATTTGTGAGATTTTTGAATCTCCATTTACCATTGAAGATGAAAAAATTATTAGACTGATTTTTTCAAGTGCAATCTTGGAAGAGAAATCAGATATTGTAAGGTCACAAATATCCTCTTATGCTTGTGATATAGAGAGAATTGATTTGTTTATCGAATGTTGTGTACCAAAAGGAAGAATTGAAAGTTTCAAAAAGGAACTATTGAATGATAATCATGCAAACCCAGTTTTATTTTCTTTAGTTCTTAACAATAAGGTGAAACAGTTTGAAAAGATTCTGAATTGGGCTTTTTCTGCAGAGGAGATAAAAGAATGGCTGAAAAATTTCTTATTATATGTGAAACAAAAATGGAAACTTTATCTGTACTCTTATAAAGATTTAAAATGTATTAATAAGAGTTTGGAATTTGCTTTGTCTTCAAATGAAATTGCAAATTTTTTAAAAAGTTTAGTTTTAGATGTAGAAGACTTTGTGTGGAATTTTAAAGACTTTTTATCAATAAGGGATTTTCAAGATATTGATTTCTTTTTGAAACAGATTTTTTCTTCAGAAATCGAAATGGTAAAGTTTAAAAAAGATTTTGCATTTGAAATGATATATCATTTGGACAAGTCATTTGTTTATAATGGTTTAAGTTTACTTGATAAATTCATTGAATGGAGTTCTTTCTCTGAAGAAGAATGCAAAGATTTCAAAAGACAGCTTGCATTTAGTGAGAATATAATTAAATACTACAGTAAGTTTGTCGCACAAAGACAATTATCTGAAATATATGCATTCATTCGATGGGCAGAACTGACAGAAACTGAAGTGAAAAACTTTAAAAAAACTTTTAGTATTTAATGTAGAAGAAAATGTATTTTCTTCCTGTGTTTCTTTTTAATTAAATGGTAAAGGAGGTTTTGTCAAGAAATTGCTCAATTGGACCCAATTTTCAAAAGAGGAAGTTAGGGAGTTTTATTCTCTTTTGACAAAGGAACTTAATCTGTATACTCTTATTACTGAAGAAAATACCAAATTAAATGATATAAAAGAATTTTTAAATAGGTTTCCTTTATCTGAGAATGAGATAAAAAAAGACAACAGAAAGATTTACTGTTTAAAAGCCTTATTACCTTATTGAATATTTTGTAATGGGAAAATTGGTGGAATGAAATGGAAGAAGTTTTAGGTTGGTATTTCTCCTCCAAAACAGAAATGAGTGAGTTTAAGAAAAAGATTCCCTTAAAGATAAATAACATATGTTTGAATTTAATTTTATGTCTGAGATTTGATGATGTTGACTAGTTCTTTACTTGGACAGGCATTCACAACAACTTAAAAAAGATATTATTGAAAAAAATTGTTTGACACTCGTTTACCAAATTGTCTTGGGGGAATGTATGATATTAGCAACAGGAAATTGAAGGATTATTAAAGTTACTATCTGCAAATGATTTATTATCTAACAAATGGAAATCAAGTTTTTTAACTTGGTATTATGAGTACAGGAAACCAAGTATTTGTTTTGATGCCCATTGCTTTAAAATTGGGAGACCAGAAAATGGGGGATTTGAAGTACAATTAGATTACTATCTTTGTAGTATTTGTAGAGGTTTCATTGAAGATTCCAAAGTTCTTATCAAATTATTTGTCAAGCACAGCAACATATTGAAAGTCCGACTGAAAAGGAAACGAATCTTTTCTTCAAATTTAATTCAACAGAAGCAAAAAGAAGTCAACATTGTTAACATGATTTTTAAAATTCCATTCTCTCTCTCTCTCTTTAAATACTTACTTAAATTTTATTTTTTGTTTTCCTTAATTTTAAAAGGATGAAAATCCTCATGAGTTGAATGGTTAAAATTTCTTAATTTTTAATTAATTTTGTATTACAAAATTCACTTTTTCTTATTTGACTTTATAATAAAAAGTATTCTCAGTTGTAATAAAATTTGTTACTGTTACAGTTGTCATGGTTCTTTAGGTTTTATACACTCTTGTAATATATATATATATATATATATATATATATATATATATATATATATATATATATATATATATATATATATATATATATATATATATATATATATATATAATTCAAGTCTGCTGAAGGAGGATTCGAAACTGAGACCTCTAAGATGATAAGTCAAAGTACACCAACTGAGCCATGACAGTTCAAAAAGAGATCACAATGAGAAGGCTCATGAAATGCACCTTAAGCAGACTAACTCAAAGGATTCCCCCCTCCCCCCGAGTGCACTGATCTGTTACCTCTAAGTCAGAGTGCAGTCGTTTTTCATGAGCCTTCTCATTGTGATCTCCTATTGAACTGTCATGGCTCAGTTGGTGCGCTTTGACTTACCATCTTACAGGTCTCGGTTTCTAATCCTCGTTCAGCAGACTTTAATTTTAACATAAATATATATTATTGAATATGCATATATATATATATATATATATATATATATATATATATATATATATATATATATATATATATATATATATATATATATATATATATTATATATATTTATATATATTTATATATTGAAAGCTAATATTGATGTTATTTCTGAATTTCACAAATAAAAATTTTATTTGTTAATTTTGTTGCTTTTATTATTATTATTATTATTATTATTATTATTATTATTTTTTTTTGAGAGCGGAGCTCACCGACGAAGGGATATGCGTCCCTCCAGGCAGACAAAATACTGCCCTTCAGAACATCACGAGTTCAGAGCGAGTGAACCACGTCCACACGCAATGAGAGCTTGTGATGCTCTCTTTATGTTAATTAATAGTGAATTTAATTTTATAATCTATAAATAGAATTAAATATTATGTTTATCTTCATATATACTTTTTTGACTTGGTCGTTTGTATTCTCCCTTTAAGCACAATATTAGAACTTCTTCAGCTCAATGTTTTCATAATGTTGGTGGGGTATGTCATTAGGGTATTGAAAGTTTATCCTATGTGTTTTTTTTTAAATTTATTGTTTGTAAGATACATTGTTGGTGTTAAATTTCCTTCTGTCTAGGGTGAGTTGTGTAATTTTCGAATTTTGTGGTGAGGAGGAAGTCATTTTGTTATTTCTAACCCATTGTTCAAGATTATTATCGAAAAGAATGTTATGAGTGGAGACTGATGATCATTATACTTACAAATACTGTCGAGAGATGGGACATGGGTCTGAGGGAGATGAGACTATTAACTGTTTTATTTAGTGTTCAAATGAGACTTTTATTTTATTTGGATTGTTGTAGATAAATTTCTTCCTGCAGATCTCATTAACCTTAATGAATGATTTGTGTTTTCAACTCGTAATCAAAGTTGATGCTTACTATTACTATTAACTTTTTTTTTTTTTTTTTTTTTTTTTTCAGTTTAACATTATATGATTTTTATTTAAATTTCAAAACCTCCAGTAGTTTATAGCAATTAAAGAAAGATATTTGGCTTTGCAAATTCCTAGGATTCAGAATAGGAGGAGACTGAGCAAGTAAGTTAAAATTGTTAAAGCAATTATTTGAATATCAAATTTTAACTATTTAATTCTCATAAGTGAAACCCATTAAAATATAATAAATAAATGACTGAAATACTTAGGTAAAAGAAATGGTAAATTTAATAAGCATAAAATTTGTTTAAATTAACAGTATAACAATTTTCTTTAGAAAAATAAAATTAAATGCTTTGAAAATGTAAGAATTTCCTTAAATAAATAGCAGAAATGACTATATAAGTTCACAAATGAATAGCTGACTTTATTGGTAACTTTATTTAAAGGCAGTGATGTAAACAAAGTAAATATTTCTAATTTAAGTTAATGTAAATATTCAATAAAGTAATGAAAAAAATTCTTAATCAAATTAAATTCATTAAAAAAAAAGTTATTATTTGCTTACTATATTTACTCTTCTTATCACTGTTTTATGATTAATAAAGTTAATTGGTTTAAGTCATTCAAGGGGAAATCTGGTGCACTTTACCACTTATTTACTTAGGAAAGTGATAAGGTACTAAATCCTTAGTACTACTTACAAAATGAATAAAAATTAAACACTTAATATGTATTTTCTGAAGAATCTTAATACCATATATATATATATATATATATATATATATATATATATATATATATATATATATATATATATATATATATATATATATATATATATATATATATATATATATATATATATATATATATATATAATGCAGAGTGCATTCATCAACTTTTTAAACCAAACCTGTTTCTGGAGTTAACCTTTGAATCCAAATGGAGCCAATTTCGAAATTCTCGAATTCAAATCCGAATCCAGAACTTCCGAAACTGAATTGAATCCCAAACCGAGTCCAGCAGCTTGAATATTTCAAATCTAAGTAATTTTTTGTAATTTTCAAGCTTTCCACAGGATCGGACCCCGTCTAGTGCGCTGATCCGAAGCGTTAGTGTCATTTCGGTTTCTCCAACTAGTCTAACGTTTGGTAGTACTTCTTTGATTTCTTGTAGAAAGATTAATGCTTCCAGGGGAGGGATCCTTCCGACTGTGCAGAGCCCCTAACAAGGGTAATTCCCTGACATGGAGGCATACATTCCATGTTATTTCCCTTCAACTAAACCTAACTAACCTTGGTTTACCTCGGCTTGTTCTCGTGCTATTCACTGCTGGGATCCTCCTTTCACGGATTACAGTCATCTTCAAACTCTAGTAACTCTTGCAACTTAAATTTTATCTTTGAATCGTGTATAATCTTTTTCCTGTAACATCAAAAAGCTAATTTCTTTATAGAAAAGTAAATATTTTTGATTTTTTTTGGTATTTTTCAAAAAATGTCAATTCTAACTTTGCTCCTACATCTTTTTCTCATCTAGTATCTTTTGACACAACAGCTGTTTTGCTTTCTACTAAAGCTGAACATTTCTCTCAAACCTTAGTCAATTCCGGAGTTATTCCTCCTCCTTTAACCCCATTCAATTCTTTTAGGGGTAATAATGTAATTTCTTTTAAAGACGCCATTTCTGAGCTCCCTAAACTTAACTCTAGAAAGGAGGATGGTCCTGTAAGCACCCATCCTGCGGTGGTGGTGTACATTGACCAGAGGATGCTGTGTTTTAAGTGAGCTCTTTATCTTACTTGAAGAAATTTTTAGTTATTTTTTATTGTTGGGTGATTTATTTTAGAATTAGTGATAGTGGTGTTTATTTTTATTTTTTTCTATTAATTTGATATTAAGGTGTGATTTCTGGAATATATAAAATTGGGTAAATAACTAAAGGCTAGGGTAAGCCTAAGTCTAATCAAGCATTTGATATTCGGCCTATTATATTTGTCTTGATTTGTAAAATTGGTTAAATTCTGGTTAAAATTGTTTAATTTCTGATTTAATTCAAATATTTTAATTAGGTGGTCTTGTTGGCAATAATCCTACCCAGTTATTCAAATTAGGTTTCTGATAACCCTAAGTTAAAGAGTAAGCTTCCTTTTAAAAAAAAAAAACCCTAACAAGTTTTTTTTTTTTTTTTTTTTTAATTCAAAATATTTGCTTTTAGTTTAATTTATTTTTAATTTTAGGCTTATAGGAAAATATACCATATATTTAGTTTATTACCAAAGTCATTGTTGTTGAGAGCTCAAGTTTAAAGTTAGGCCTATTTGAAGAAAAAAAAATTGTAACAGTATTAGTACAACTTTAGTAGTCTAATTATAATTTGAGTATGTAGTTTACAAGAGCAAAGAGGTTATAAATAAGCTATATGTGCACAAGTTTGGGCTCCTCGTTTAAGAAAGAACATAGATATGCTGGAGAGAGTACAACATTGAGCAACAAGGATGATTTCTGGCTAGTGGTGTTTCAAGGATCTGCGCTATCCCCAACACTTTTTCTATTTTTCATTAATAACCTTCTCTCTGTTACTTCATCTCCTATCCACTCCTATGCTGATGACTCCACCTTTCATTTCTCCTTTTAATTTGATAAGCATATCTCCCAATAGCAGTTAATAGATGCAAGGAGG
>SEYY01003136.1:62500-65000 GCA_009176605.1 Armadillidium nasatum | reverse complement strand
ATATATATATATATATATATATATATATATATATATACGTATATATGTATAATATATATATATATATATATATATATATATATATATATATATATATATATATATATATATATATATATATATATATATATATATATATATATATATATATATATATATATATATATATATATATATATATATATATATATATATATATATATATATATATATATATATATATATATATATATATATATATATATATATATATATATATATATATATATATATATATATATATATATATATATATTATATATATATATATATATATATATATATATATATATATATATATATATATATATATATATATATATATATATATATATATATATATATATATATATATATATATGGTAGATAAATAAGTAGATATAAATATTAATCAATAAATGGTCAGAGAATATTACAGACCTCGACAGATTTTAGATATCGAGCATATGTAAATCATTGGTTAGATATTGGTTCATTTAGTCTTGGAAATGATATTCCGTTTTAGAGCATTTGAGCGTGTTTAATTGGGATTTCAAATAACCTTTGATGCAGGATAATTTAACACCCACACTAAGGTACTTTGTATTTATGGTTTTATATATATATATATATATATATATATATATATATATATATATATATATATATATATATATATATATATATATATATATATATATATATATATATATATATATATATATATATATATATATATATATATATATTACCTTATGGTGGATAAAGGCCAGTGGCCTACCAAAATTTCCACCAGAGTTAGGGGGAAACTCGGAAAACTGGTCAAATTAAAGGCCGACATGACCTGATACACGACGTTTCAAGGTGTGTAAGTCATAGGAAGTTGGGAAAATAGATGAAGGGAGTGTGTTCCAGACTTTACAAGTAGAGTACATGTAAGATTGAACATAGCGGTTAAGTCTGGGGTCAGAGAGTTGAATAGAGAAAGGATGAGACTGTGTAGAAAGACAAGTCACACGAGTCTTTCTCAATGGAGGAGGTATGCGACTAGACAGTTCAGAAGAGTATTGTCCATTGTAATAGCGATAGTATAGAGTATAGAGAAAGTGACGCAAAAATTCGAGGAGCAGTAAGAGAACAACACCCCTATACAGAGCAAGCAACTGAGGTGGTGTGAAGAAATACTGAAGGCGTCTCAGAACACCCAACCTCTTAGAAGCTTGTTTAGAAAGAGAGGTAATGTGATCTTTCCAAGAAAGATCACGAGAAAAAGAAACACCTAGAATATTAAGGAGAGATGAAGGTTTGAGTTGCATGTTTTCGAAGAAGATATCGTAGTTGTGTGGAAGATTGTGTCGAGTAGAGAGATGGAGGAATTGAGTTTTTGAGGCATTGAAAACGACCATGTTTTCTCTGCCCCAATTTGAAATGAGAGATAGATCAGAGGTTAGTTGCTCCAAGGCCACCCTCCTTGCCTCTATTAACTGTTGCTGGGAGGGGCGCCTTTCAAAATGAAAAGAGTAATGAAGGGTGGAGTCATCAGCATAGGAGTGGATAGGAGATGAAGTAATAGAGAGAAGGTCATTAATGAAAAGGAGAGAAAGTGTTGGGGATAGGACAGATCCTTGAGGAACACCACTATTAATAGATTTATAGGATGAACGGTGGCCGTCTACAACAGCTGCTATAGAACGACCAGAAAGGAAATCAGAGAGAAGGCCTCAGAGAGAAGGATAGATACCGAAAGAGGGAAGTTTGGAAATCAAAGCTTTGTGCCAGACTCTATCGAAAGCCTTCGATATGTCCAGCCACAGCAAAAGATTCACCATATATATATATATATATATATATATATATATATATATATATATATATATATATATATATATATATATATATATATATATATATATATATATATATATATATATATATATATATATATATATATATATATATATATATATATATATATATATATATATATATATAATATATATATATATATATATATATATATATATATATATATATATATATATATATATATATATATATATATATATATATATATATATATATATATATATATATATATATATATATATATATATATATATAAAAGATCACATCCCACGGGTATTGCCCTATTCGAGGAGAGGAACTTTTCAAGGTAGTATATACCTAGGATCCCCAAGTGGGATCGAACCAGGCGCCCTCAAGCACGTCAGTTAATTACTCTACCGTTTGAGCCATGGCATTATATATATATATATATATATATATATATATATATATATATATATATATATATATATATATATATATATATATATATATATATATATATATATATATATATATATATATATATATATATATATATATATATATATATATATATATATATATATATATATATATATATATATATATATATATATATATATATATATATATATATATATATATATATAAGTGA
>SEYY01003136.1:50000-55000 GCA_009176605.1 Armadillidium nasatum | reverse complement strand
ATGTCTGCAATATTTCATTAGGTTTGAAAGAAGGTTTTGTCACAGAGACTCATCCAAACTAAATTTTAGTTTTTAATTTTTGAATTGATTTAGTGAAATATTCTCTTAAATATAGAATTTCGTAATCTGCTTACACCTATTTGCGCTTCCTAACCTATCCACTACTGTTGTTTTCCATAGCAACAATTGTTAATAACATCAATAGTTGTTAATTTATATTTAAAGATGATATACGGAGCGGGAAATGTGAGCGGTTTCTCCTTGCGCTTAGCTCCGAATGACTCAGTCGTTAAACGAGTACATCAGTGGAGTGCTCTTGCCACTGATGGAAATAATCTCCGGCATCCGCGATAGGCCTGGCCCAGCCAGCGGTATCCGCCGTGGGCCCGTGAAATCCAAGGATCTTCCTCGAAAGATCCCACTGACAGGACGAAAGTCCTTCCTGGGGGAGACGATTATTTTATTATTTATTTTATACCTCAAAAATAATGATCGTGTAATATTTATGTTTATTTAAACTTTGATGTTTATTTATTTATTCAGGAAAAAAAGGCATTCTAAGGTAAAAAAAATATTTTCAGATCGAAATATTTATTCCTTTTTCTTCAACTACCACTAATAATAATAATCGTAATGGTAACCATAACCGCAATAGTGATAGAATTTTTATTATCATTATTATTATTATTATTATTATTATTATTATTATTATTATTATTATTATTATTATTATTATTATTATTATTATTATTATTATTATTATTATTGTATTATTATATTATTATTATTATTATTATTATTTATTATTTATTATTATTATTATTATTATTATTATTATTATTATTATTATTATTATTATTATTATTATTATTATTATTATTATTATTATTATTATTATTATTATTATTATTATTATTATTATTATTATTATTATTATTATTATTATTATTATTATTATTATTATTATTATATTATTATTATTATTATTATTATTATTATTATTATTATTATTATTATTATTTTCATTATTATTATTATATTTTTATTATTATTACTATTATTATTGTTATTATTCTTTAAATTTTTAAATAAAAAAACTTTAAGAATCTTGTGTATGAAAAAGGTATGATGGAAACAATATTGAAAGGCAATAATAGAGAAAGCTTGTGTGAAATAAAATTAAAGCTATCATTTAAAGAAGAAATAAAAGACGAAATTTATTGAATAGATTAATATAATCTATATCATTTATATCATAAATTTGAGGTAACTCTAAAAATGAAAATGCTCTTGTAATGTGGAGAAAGGATTCGTAAAGGAGAAGAGAGTGGTGGAATGATAACTTTGAAAATACCATGAGAGAGAAAAAACTGAAGAAAGAACGTTGAATGATTGGCTTGAAAAAGTTTGCTCATGCTCAGAAGAGAAGAGACGCAATAGGGTAAAACGATCACAGATTATAACTCATCCAGTCATCGGGTGTGACGGGAAACAAAATTGACCAAAAAAAAAATTAAAAATAAAAAACAAATAAATGTCTAATAATAATAATATTTCACAGTAAAAAAAAATGAAAAAAAAAATTAGGATATGATAAAAAGTTTTCTAAATATTTAATTTAGGTTATAAATTAATGTTTTGACTGAAGCTGCCCTTTTAAAAAGAAATTTGCCAACTTCTTATCCTCTTGATGTAATTCATTAAAGGATTTTTCATTAAAATATTTTGGGGAAATGTTTTTATTAAAAGAAGGACAAAAAGACGTCTACTCTCTAATTAATTGCTATCAAGAATCTCATAAAGTCAAATTTATATATATATATATATATATATATATATATATATATATATATATATATATATATATATATATATATATATATATATATATATATATATATATATATATATATATATATATATATATAGGATGCACTCACGCAGCTTTCTTTGAAATAGTGGAGTCTATGGCCTTTCGTCTTATCAACTAATTCTCTCCAGTCTCTTTTTGTCCGTCAAACTGTTGCGTCACTCTTTCTCTCTCTCTTTCTCTCTCTCTGTCTATATTATCGCTATTACAATGGATACTGCTCTTCTGACCTCTCCCAAAGAATACCTCCTTCATTGAGAAGGACTTGAGTGACAAGTCTTTCTACACAGTCTCATCCTTTCTTTGTCCAACTCTCTGACCCAAGACTTTTAACCGCTATGCTCAATCTTACATGTACTCTACTGGTAAAGTTCGGAATGCACTCTATTTTTCTGTTTTCCCAACTTTCTTGGGCTTATACACTCTCAAACTCTGCGTATCTGGGCATGTCGGCCTTTAGCGACCAGGGTCAGCTATTTCTCCCAATCTGGTGAAAGTTAGTAGGTCTTCGGCCTTTCCCACAAGAGGAGATATATATATATATATATATATATATATATATATATATATATATATATATATATATATATATATATATATATATATATATATATATATATATATATATATATATATATATATATATATATATATATATATATATATATATATATATATATATATATATATATATATATATATATATATATATATATATATATATATATATATATATATATATATATATATATATATATATATATATATATATATATATATATATATATATATATATATATATATATATATATATATATATATATATATATATATATATATATATATATATATATATATATATATATATATATATATATATATATATATATATTTATATATATATATATTACTGGTTCTTAATTGTTCCCTTCTAATACAAAAATAGTTGTTGATACTGTTTATGCTATTAAAAAGGATACTTCTCAGACGAGTTCCTACGACGCGCGTTACTTTATCTAATATGACTCAAGGATGGTGAATTCAGACAATATTGTCTTAAACAGACTGTTTTTCATTTCATCCAAACCAAAACTCAATCTTTTTTACCTTGATCTTGTATACATTACTGATAAAATCAGAAATATTCTTCACTTACTAATAATATTTCCTTAATTTTCAAATATCCTAAAAATCTTTTTATTGTGATGTTTTGACATCTAAATCTTCTAAGTAATATGATTCTCTTCATATGCCATCTGGTAAACCTCTTATGAGGATTAACAGGATTATAGCTTTTATATAATAAGAAAAATAGTATATTTAAACTAAAAATTAGTTGGAAAACCATTTTGACCAAATTATTTTTGAATTTGTTATTTTTAATTAATTAAAATGTAATTTCGATATTTATTTTTTATATTTGATAAATTTATGTAAGATATAATTTTTTGAGCTATATGAAATTGAAAAAATAAAGCCACTTAGCTTCGAAACGATACTGTACATTATATATATATATATATATATATATATATATATATATATATATATATATATATATATATATATATATATATATATATATATATATATATATATATATATATATATATATATATATATATATATATATATATATATGGGTGTGTGTGTGTGCTTGTGGGTGTTTGTGTGTGTCGTGAAAAACTTTATAATAATTCTTAATAATACCTTATTGGTATTCAGAAGTTCCGTAATATAATGTATTCAGAAAGGGATAAATAACTGTCCTCGCATGTATTTATTATAAAACTATTTTTATATCTAAAAATTTCCATGATCCAGAATTAAGATTGTAAGGTTCATTCATTCACGTATAATTATTTTTGACATCTCATTTAATATGTTTGATAAAAATTTGTATTTTCTTATGTTTTTGACTTTTGTTAATTTATTAGATTTATAAATGTTTCTGAAGGCAATATAAAAGTTCTTGCTACTGTATATAGATAAAGAAATATATATATATATATATATATATATATATATATATATATATATATATATATATATATATATATATATATATATATATATATATATATATATATATATATATATATATGTACAAATTTTAACCACCTAAAAATAAAAATACGAATCTGCTCAAGTATTCAACAGTCTCTCAGAACAGGCTAAAAATTTAAAATTCACCATGCTCCGGAGTCAGCACTCAACCTCTCTTCATAACAAGCAAACACAAATGAAAGACAGGATGAGCAGTTCAAACACCGTCGTAATGCCTACAAGAGACGCCATGCGAGAATTTCGGAAAACTCAACCCATTCACAGGTGTTAGAAGCATGAGAGACCTCTTCAACAAAAAATGTTGGATAAAAACTGATTTTAAAAAATTGAAAGTAATATTTTCTATTTCAAAAATCCCTGAAGAGGAATTAAAATTATTTATTTATTTAATAAAGAAAGACTCAATGAGTCGGTTTAAATTTTTATACCTAGAAGTATCTAGACGAGAATATGAATGCTGCATTTCTCCAATCAATAATATGATGTTGCATGATGTGCAGAGGATTGAATGAGTTCACGTTTTCAGCAAGAAGGGAAGGAAGAAGTAGAAGGGCAGAGACGAAATAATTTTCCAAGGCATGGTGCAACCTCAGAAGCACAAGTTTTGGAAAATACAGGAAGGATACCATTAGAATTGTACGCCTTCTTAGTGTTAAGCCCAGAGAGAGCAGAAGAAATCTCTAGATTACAATAGTTGGTATAAACGAGTGTGGATGTGTTGGAGGAGGAGGAATAGCTCGGTGAATTTTATAAGATTGATTCTACAGAGAAAAGAGTTTAAACGTTATGGAGAATAGAATTTCCATGATTCTGATATGAAAGATAAGTTGTAGTAATTTCTTGATATAGAAGACGGCAATAATTCTTGTAAGCAGAATACTTGCCGCGAAAAGCACGATAACATAAACAGTTAAACGAATGATTCTTTTAGGTTTACCTGAAGGGATAAAACGTGGAAGGAGAAGGATAAGTGGTTAAGAGAAGAGCGCCAAACGGTCAGGTATACTGGTAGGGAATTGTACCAAATGCTAAAAGTTGTTCAGGATAAAAAAAAGTGTCAGTC
>SEYY01003136.1:42500-45000 GCA_009176605.1 Armadillidium nasatum | reverse complement strand
ATAATAATAATTATTTAGAATGTTTATTTCAGTTGGCATTGTATAGCAATATATAGCTATTCTTATTCTTATTATTATTATTATTATTATTATTATTATTATTATTATTATTATTATTATTATTATTATTATTATTATTATTATTATTTATTATATTATTATTTATTATTATTTTTATTATTATTATTATTATTATTATTATTATTATTATTATTATTATTATTATTATTATTATTATTATTATTATTATTATTATTATTATTATTATTATTATTATTTTCATTGACAACAAAAGGGAGGGAAGAGAAGGCTGATAACAAAAATCGAAGAAAATGATTTTAATCTGATTTTGATGAACTACACACGTTAAGAAAGATTTCAACCAATCATTTCTAAACATTCACTTGAGGCAACAATCGATTCAGAATGGAAAAAAATTATTTCCAAATTTTTTGTGTAAATTCCCGAATTTAATTTATAACAATTTATTGTTTGGAAAGCATTTGAAATACTTGAAATTCGCCATGGGAATTCCGATTTAGAAAGAATTTATAAAAAAAAGTATAAAGCAGATTTTTGGCATACATTTATTTTTTTTAATTACGTTGCTAGTTGAATATTGGCATTTTATTTTTTGATTTCGCAAAAGGAAAAAAATTTGAAAAGGTCTAGAAGTCTTTCAAGCTTGCAGATATTCTAGATACATTTTTTTTGTCTTACTTGTAATTGTACGTTATTTTATTATATACATTCACTTCTTTGATGGGTTAAATTTTGAAAAATTTTTTTTTTTTTTTATAGCATATCGAAATTTTAAAAGGTTTCGGAAAAGAAATCGATATGGAAAACTTTGAGCCTAACAAATAAATAAAGTAGTGTGATTAAAGTTTTCGACACCGAAGTTTCGTAACCACTGAATCTATGCAAGACAATCTCAACTCAGATTGCTATAAAATTGTAATAAGACGTATATAAAGAGATCGGCATAAGAAATTTTACTAAAATTCTTCTAGATTAGAATTACTTGTAACAGATTCAAGTAAAAAAAATTTACTAAATTTGAACGACAGTATAAGAAATGGAGATATTTTTTTTTCCTACTAAACCTCTAAACCTCTTTTCCTTTTTTTTATAGATTCGGAAATGGTTAGAGGAGATCTTTCTTTTAGCTTATTATTCATCCAAATTAGATGAAAAAATAATTTTATTTCTCTAATGAGAGATTTTTCCCCAAAACAGAAGATGAATACAACTTTTCTTCTCTTGAAATGATATTAATCCTGAAAACACTTATTTAAATGATTGACCGAGATCTTTATTTTGGTTTTAATTCCTTAAAATCTGACGAAAACTTAAAAATGTCATCTCCCTCTTTAATTAAGTGATAATAAATGGAGATCCCTTTTAATTAATTTATTAAACATAATTTTAAATAAGTTATATCACATCAATATTGCAATATATAAAATTATTTAATTTGATTAACATTTCAATTAATAATCATTAAGCTAGAATTCAATATCGTGAAGAAATTATTATTATTATTATTATTATTATTATTATTATTATTATTATTATTATTATTATTATTATTATTATTATTATACTTTCAAATTTAGAAACTTTTATTATTAGTTAGGTTCCATTTGTGTGATGCAATATATTATATAGATAAAAAGAGTTCACAAATTTTTTTTTTAACAGTTATCACCGCTCCTCATGGGCAGATTCCAACTCTAGGAGGGGGTGTTAATTAAACTGAAATAAAATCCCCTTCAATTCCCACCGAACGCTGATTAGGACAATAAAATTAATAAAAAGAACATAAAACCTTTCAATTCTCATTTAATTAACCCAAATTTCGCAGGGAGCATAGATGTGAGCTTTAAAGAAAATAAGATTGAATTCAGAAAGGAATACAGAACATGGAAGAGAATTCTACAAAACAGAGGTGGCTGGAAATAAGGAAGCACCACAACGGACAAGTCTGGAGTTTTTTATGTCCACTCAAAATTAATGTGCAGACACTGCACCCCTTTTGCTACGAGGACGTGTTAAAGGTTGAGGAACACTAATGATCAATTCCCTAGAGCAGTTGACACTGTGATACCCATAGAAAAGAGACAAAGCACCAATGTCACGTTGCAAAGATGAAGGGTCAAGTGAACTGGAAAGAGTGGAACAGTTCAGGTCTTTAAATTTTTGACTCGGGTGAAACCTGAGCAATTCCAGATATGAGAGCAATTACTTCTAACAAGGACAGAAAAGGCCCTTGTATAACTGGAGTGACAGTGAAGAAGAAAAAAATCTCGTACCCAAAATAGAACTCTCAGTTTCTTTGTAACAAATGATTATGGTATGAGGTTTTCAAGACATTTTTTTTACTTATGTAAAGGTCAATGATACTTAATTAAATAGTCAACAGGAGAGATTGGAGAACCATGGAAAGAAATTGAAAAGTTAGGAAGTGTCTTTGAGAGTGAGAGTTCCAGAAGTTGAG
>SEYY01003136.1:27500-32500 GCA_009176605.1 Armadillidium nasatum | reverse complement strand
AAAAAAAAAAAAAAAAAAAAAAAAAAAATTAGAGAACAAAATCCTGTGATTTACTCTCACAACATACAATATTGAATGCAAACTCTAACTGAAATTATTTACAAAGCAGGCGAAGAAACAGTCCATTGGACTATTGTGAAAACGTATATCAAAGTGACAAGAGATAAAAAGCAATATATTCAGCTAGGAACCGACCGGGGTTGGAATTTGGCCGGGGCCGGGGCCGGGTCACCCAATTTGGCCGGGCCGGGCCGGGGCCGGGGTTCTGGCCGGGTTTCCTAAAATTGTAAGAGGTCAAAAGCATGAAATTTTGGTTAAGAATCAGATATAAGTTTATTGGTAAGAGGAAGAATAGCAAAATCACTTAAATTAATGATTTTTCATTTTTAAAAAAAAAAAATCAAAAAAATTAAAAAAAAAAAAAAAATTTAAAAAAAAGACAAAAATTAAAAAAAAAAAAATTTTTTATTATATACTATTAAATTTTTTTACTTAAGTAAGACCCTAAGGTAAATTTGAAAAATGTGATATAAAATTACAATTTAACCTTTATTATATATATCATTGTTATTTTATTGCCATTATCAAACTTGTATCATTTAGTGCATTATTTAAAATTATTTTTTGTTTATACTTTCAGTCAATCTGGCTAAAAATAACTTCTGCGTGCATAGTTTGAATGACTTGAGCAATGTCAAATAGCCAAATGCTAAATGTAACATCTGAGTCAGAAATTAGAAGAGACCTCAAGGTGCTACAAGTTAAAATCACCAATCATTTGAGTATCTAAATCAAACACAATGAAAATCACTAGCGAAAGAGGAGGACTCAAAGAAGTTAGAAAAAAAAATCTTAATTCTTATTTTATAAATTTTTTTTATATTTGACTGATTGAGCTGAAATTTCAAGTATGTGAATTTTTTCATGAAGTCTGAGTTGATTTCGAGCTTTTTTGAGTCTATAACGGTTTAACTTATTTGGACCCAAGTTGAAAAAAATGAATACTGGTCAAACCACTGGTCCACATAGCTGAAAATTTAACTAAATAACCTTAGCCCCAAATTTCTCATCTTCGTCTCTGTGTTTGGAATAGTTTTATGATTAATCACGTCCTGAGAAAAGTAAATACTATAATGCACTGAAAAAAATTTGCAAAATTGTTAACCCTTCTGGAGAAAAAAATTATTTTATAAAAAAAACAGCTACCTACTAATTTTTATTTTACTTTTGAATATTGTTTAGAAGAGGGCAGGGCAACAATATTATTTTAGTGCATATTTAAATGCTCTTGTTTGAAGCGAGATATAGCCAATCAAACTTTGGGAATTTTGAAATTTGGCCAAAATGGACCTTTTTGAAGTCTTTATCTCAAAACCAACGAATGTCAAAGAATAAAGTACATAAAAAAAATACAGTTCAGCATAAGGTGTTATTTAAAAAAGGAAAAAAAAAAAAAAAAAAAAATCATATTTTTTTTTTTTTTTTTAAATTTGTCTGAAAATTTTATTTTTTATTTTCAAAAAAAAAAAAATTTTCCTTTTCTATAGTGTTTTATCAGTTTGTCTATATAACCATTTTTCCTATAACTCTTGAACAAAAGTCTATTATATTACTTTGTATCCCATTAATTAATAAAATTATAATCTAAAAACAAAATAATTTATATCAAATTATCATTTACAAAAACATATTATTATACTCATTATAATTACTACTTTTCATATTATATATAATAATATTATCTAATTATAATTTATATAATGTCAATTTAAAAATATAAGATTTACCATGATTTAAATGAATTATTATATAATTCTCTATACCTGTTTCCTATTTTACCTTCAAATTTTTCAAAAAGTTCTTCAATTTCACAAAAAAAAAAAAAAAAAGAAAAAAAATAGGGAACAATCTATTACTCTCACACAGTCAATTAGCATCTAATAATTTTCAGGCGACAGTCATTGACTTGAAAACGTATCAATTCAAAGATAAAACGCATATATATCGGTGGTGCGGGGCCAGCCGCGGTTCACCCATTGCGGCCGGCGGGCTTTCTTTCCTTCGTTCCTAATTTGAATCCAATCCTTTTATTATAAATATTCCAGATTATAATTAGAAGTAATATTTTTCACCATTGAACTTAAATTTTCTAAAAAAAATCAAAAATCAGTTGAAGTATGTTTAAAGCCAAAATAAAAAAATTATTCAATTTCAATATATCAAAGTGACTAAGAACCTAAGAGTTTGAATAATATTAAATCATCCACCTGATTACTACACCACCTAAATTATTGTATACTGTCATCACGAAAACCCAATCTCAGCAAGGAATCCTGCGAGTGATAAGACCCAACAGCCGAAATAAAAAATAAACAATCCAATTTTCAGCTCATTCTAAAAAAAAAAAAAAAAAAAAAAAAAAAAAAAAAAAAATTTCGAAAAAAAAAAATAAATAAAAAATCTTAACCAATAAAGTGGACGTCGAAACTTCGCTGAAATGGACTTTTCTTACCGTAAAAAATCTATATATTGACTTGAACAAGTTTTTAGCGATCGGGAAAATAAGAGAAAAAAAAAAGAAAACGTAGAATTGCCATTAACCCCGGCGGCAACCACGGATTTCCCTGATTTTGGCCGGATCGCGGCCGATGGCCGGGCAGGTTGGCGGGCCGGGGCCGGGGCCGGGCCCCGGTCGTTTCATATATATATATATAAAAAAAAAAAAAAAAAAAAAAAAAAAAAAAAAAAAAAAAATATATATAAATATAATATATAATATAAAAATATTAATATTATATACTGATATATATATATAATATATAACATATATAACATAAATAATAGTATATATTGAAAAACGTCCTTCTCCGGCTCAAATGCAAACATCTTGCTGGCGTCTACATCCTCACGCCTCTGGCAATTTGCAAAAAATGCACATCTAACTTTTTTCTTTCTCTTTCCCTCCTTTTAGTATCTTCTGCGGTACAACTGCCGCTTTGCCTTCCCTAATAGCTAACTCTTCGCTCAAACTTGCTTCTAATTCTTCCTTAGACTATTCGACGCCTTCTCCTACCAAGCCCGCCCCAACCTATATAATGCCTAAAATTATAATTTCTTCTAAAGACGTTATTTTGCTCTCTGAGCTAACCTTAAAGACGGCAGTACGGTCTGATCGGTTTATCCTCCTGTGGTTCTTCAAACTGTGTTCCGAGCTTCACCGCCGTGTAAACTTCTGCATGTCTTCTACTTCAACCTTCCCTTCTTGCTGCGAACGTGCGCTCATTCAGCCTGTTGCCGAAGAAGGGGGACCCCTCTCAGCCCTCTAACTATCGTCCAATTTCTTTAACCTCCGTTCTTTCTAAGTGTTCAATCTACCACAGAAGAAACATCTCAGGTCTTCTAAACTTATCTCTGACGCCAGTATGGCTTTCGTAAAACGCTTCTACTAGTGATCTTCTTTTCCTTCTCCTGACTCTTGGTCCTCCGCTATTCGGCTTTCGGTGAATCTTTTGATGTTGCGCAATACGCCATAATTCACAAGAGCTTTCGAGTATGAAAGTCCCATAGATCATGGCACAAAGCTATTTGATTCTCAAACCTCACCACTACTTAAACTAGAATCTTAATCCTTCTCTACTGACCGTATGGAACCTTCTCTCTAGATTATCTCCGGTCCTTCTGATAGACCTTCTGTTGGACGGACACCGTCTTCCACTTATAATCTATGTACAAGTGCTGTTCCTCAGGGTCTTTTCCTATCCCCAACACTTTCTACTATTCATTAATGAAATTCCCTCTTATATCTCAATTTCTATAATCGCGAACTCTATGCTGATGCGCACTCCACGCTATCATACTCTTTTCAATTAATAGAAAGGACAGACCCTCTCTAACAGACAGTACTTTGACGAATGAAGAACGCCCGTTGCCTGAGCAAGCGCCTGTCTATCGGATACTCGCTTGGTTCTAGACTTGGGCCGAGAACATGCTGTTTCCATGCCGCACCAGAAACCCAGATCCTCCATCTCTCCACTCGACCATATCTCCACACAACTATATCATCTTCAGTAAACACTTCAACTTCGTATCTTCCAATTCTGTTTCATAATATCTCGGTGTTTCCTTCTCGTGATCTCTTGGATATAATGATCACTTTATCTTATCTCTTTCTAAACAAGCTACTAAAATGATGGGTGTTCTGAGGCGCCTCAGAAATTCTTCACTCCACCCAGTTGCTTTCCTTTTATAAAATATAATTATTAGGGGTGTTGTTCCGCCCCTTGAATTGAGTATGCATATTCCCTATCTGGTTATGATTCCACAACTTACGCTTCTCTAATGATTGACAAGGTGGGAGTCTAGGCATTGTTAACTCACAATCTCATCCTGCTCTTACTAACTATCTCCATTCAGCTCTCTCGAAAACTGTCGATGATGCACTACTCTATCTCTTCTATCTCATCGCTATTTATCAATGGAACACTGCTCTTACGAGCTCCTCACCATCCTCCTACCTCCTCTGAGAAGGGCTCGTGCTGTATCTCGTAGCCTTTCCACACGTTCCTACATCCCTATTCTCTCGTTCCACTACTCTCGACCCCAGTTCTTAACCCTGCATCGCTTATCTTCGACATGTAAACATACATTGTCATCGCGTTTCATAAGTCTGAACCCACTCCGCCTTTCTCTTCTATATCTCCCACATTCCCCTTCCTTTGATGATCATTACACTCATTCTTCATACCGTGATCGCTTTTGAATCGGGCGCATTGTCGGCCTTATATTGTGTGCACCAGGCTCCTCCTGTCTTTCTCCTCACCAAGCTCTGAGAGTGGCTCATTTTTCGGCTATGCAGACCTCATGGCTCTTTTGTGCCCTCTCACGATGATATGTTACAATAACACTATAAGGTACGATATTGACTGAGGCGCGGTTATCGCGTGTCTATCCAACTCCCCTTTCCATAAATACTCTAATTTATGTGCCTATATATATAATAA